>JAHPZR010001708.1:0-10758 GCA_019787425.1 Platygyra sinensis
AAGCGAACTCGCTTCGCTGACTTTGCATGCGGCATGAACTGTACGGCAATGGGGAGTAGTTTAAGCAAATCATGACGGCAACGTGATAGTCACTAACAAAAAGGATTTATGAGCAGAACAATGGCTATGCACGTGCCTTATAATTCTTGGTACATTTCTTTACTGTTGGCTTCAAAAAACGACAACGAGAAATGACCACACTGAATTCTCATAATCTAGAGAACCTGAACCACGATGGCCAAAATTTTAAACTCTTTTCGAACTTCAGCTCTGTCTTACATATTCACTTTTGGGATGGCTTTGACAGTGATAGACAAACTGAACGAGTCTAGATTCTCGTGAAACTCAAAGTTTGAATATAAATTCATTATTTTAGACCACGTTGTCCCTAGCGTTACCGTCGTGTTTGCTTAAACTCCTAATCACCTGCTAACATAATCTGACCAACAATCTCGAACAATCCGCATATGAAGCAAATCAGAGGAACGCTTCTTCTTTCACTTAAGATAATTATCTCGTTCCTTAAATTAGTTTTTATTTTGTCCAAATAAGAAGGCTACACGAAGCCTATTGTCAATAGTCCGTATATAAAAGAAGAGATGGGATTTCTAGTCTTCCAAAGATCGGAAAGCTTGCTGCATTTGTTCACTGAGCTCTGCAAAGTCCGCTTTGATCTTTCTCTCGCCATCTTTGTTAGGGTCCTGGAAAAGATGAAAGCAATACCATAAGCAGTAACTAAGCTGATCTGTCAACAATGCAGCTAGTCGTATACCATTGTATATAATCATCATCATAAAGCTCTGCTAAGACTGACCTTAAATTTCATACTTGACAACTGGTAAATAATCTGCCCCATATTTTCCTTTATCACCGCCCACGTGATCTTGTTATCAGACTGGGCCGTTGTCTCCACGGCGTGCCGGGCCATATCATAAAACGCTACAATGTTGGACAGCATGCCGACTGTCTTGTAAAACGGACAATAACGGTCATAAGACGAGTAGCCATTCTGCTGTAAGAAGTCATCCTTGATCAGCTTTGCTACTTCAAGTGTGATCTTATCAGACTCGGCCAGTGAGCCCTGAAGGAAAAAAAAACAACCAACGGAGTCAATGTTAGTACAGGGGGAGGGGAGGGATGATAGAGTTTTTCAGTTCCGACCATGGCTTCACCTCTGGGTGTGTTATCATCTCTTGCTCGTGCAATAAATAAAAACGATGAAAAAACAAAAAAAATTGCAAGAAGAAGACATTAAAGGGACAGGGTGAAAATAGGAAAGCGGCATCTTCTCTCAACACATGCAGGGTCTTCCAGCTTTCTCTTGGCGTTTTCTCGTTGCTCTAGACTGAATGCTGAAACAGGGAAAGAGTCTGTAAATTCAACTAAGAGTTTGAAGAGCGTTTAAGATTGGTTGGCAGAGATGCTCTGCAACCGAAGCCTAGTTAGCTTACTTTCTTGATGATAAAAACAAACAATCATCTAACCTTTCCCACAAGCTGTACAATCTCAGATAAATCTTCCTCTTCTTGCAAGATTTCTTTGACCTGATAAGCACAAAACAACAAACACTAAATGGTAAGGCTGTAATCAGTATTAGTAACAAACTTCTTATCGATCACAGAGGCTGAGATAATCTAACATTCTAAGAACATGCTAACAAAGTATCTCAAAATGAAAGAACAACGACAGCCTTTGCCTTTCTACTACTTTTTCACTAACATAAAAAATATAACAAAACTACGATAGGACTGAATTTTCCGGGTTCAAGCGCTGGGCGGGGTCAGTGTGTTCGGTTCTGAAGAAAAAAACACTTTACTCAGCTCTCACAGTACGTCTCTCAAACCAGTCGTATAAATGGGTTAGACCCTAAATCAATTCAATGATATGTAACTACCCTGCCATGAGCTAGCTAAGCACCCGATCCAGTGGAGAGTAAGAATACCGTTATGGTCACTTCATACTGCCTACCGGAGACTCACAAAGGTATAGTAAGTTAACAAGGTATAGTAAGTTTACTTTTGTTCTGAGCGCCACAAATTCTGGGTAGTTTTTCTCGTAGAAATCATCCAAGGCTCTCATGTATTTACTGTGACTGATCAGCCAGTTGATGGAAGGAAAATGCTTCCTTTGAGCAAGCTTCTTGTCCAAGCCCCAAAATACCTGCATTGCAAAAAAGACATTCAAACATGAATTCTCCGTACGGTTTTACAGCTAGTACTGAGAACAAGTGATAAGCTCCAAACAGGCACGTACAAAATACTTTTATAACAACCATGTGCAATAAATCCCTTGCTTGCTCGGGACTACCCCTCGGTCTTTTTTTTGTACGTATCTCGCTACGCTCGGTCCGTGCTGTCAAGACCTTGAGCCGATATTCTCCTTGTACGGCCCCCAAGTTTGGTTAATAAGATATATTAACGTACAGTCTAAGTTTAGAGCTCATAACTGGATCAGTTAAGACGATAAGGATTGCTATAGCATTACTTATTTGCTACTCAATTCTCCACTTTTTTTTTTCTACAAACCTGAACAATACCCAGCGTAGCAGACGTCACAGGATCAGAGAAATCTCCACCAGGAGGGGATACTGCGCCGACAATTGTCACACTTCCCTCCCTCTGTGGGTTACCGAGGCACTGAACACGACCTGCGCGCTCGTAAAACGAAGCCAGCCGGGCACCAAGGTATGCTGGGTAGCCACTGTCTGTGAATGAGAAACACACGTGACGGTCACGTAAAAAAATTATAAAACGAGCCTCCTTACAAGGAGTCATCGGTATAATAAAAAATTTTCTTTCAAGTCCCACCGAAATGATTACCTGTAAAATGTATGGAACAGAAACCTAACGAACTCATTTTCCCAGCCTTAACAAACCGTTACCTTGGGGTTTCTTTGTGCTGCAACCAGCCTTGTGCATGCATTTAATACTGATTCAGCTAGTAATGCTTTAATTCTTAACAGGCATTTTAGGAAGTATTTTTGATGGAATTCAGAGACCTCTTAAGGTACGATTGAGTGTGGTTTAATCAGTACAGTACATGTTCGTATACATGTATGTTTGTATAAACTTCATTTCAGGAATGGTCAAAATCTACAAATGTACATTTAACTTATGTTTCAAACAACAGTAAGGATCGTCTTAGGGAGTACATTGTACATCTTCTGGATGCAGAGGCAATCTCCTGATCTCCCATATGGGTGGTTCTATTTGGAATGCCCACTTACATGTAGATTGACATTTAAAGCATTTTGTATCATAGAGACCTTCACAGTGCTTTAAATTATCTGGTCTGCCACATTTTGTTACTACCTCCAAACAAAACTGATTATCTTCCCAATTTGGCATTTCTGGTAATTGGCCTTAAAACTGTACCACCAAATTTCTGTAACATTTATCAAAAGAAACGTTTTGCCTTCAGAAAGACAACATTTTGGGGGGTTTGAAGTACATTTTACTATAGAAAGAGTTTAGCCAGGCCTGATAAATATCATTTTCTTTTGGCAGGACATTAATGAAATGACGCAGAGTATCTACATTCCTCGTGGTGTTAACACTGAAGCTCTTAGTCAAAGTATCATGTGGGATTACCAGCCACAAGGATTCAAGGTGTGTTCCTTATTCAGCTTATGTGAAACCTACTTATATCAGCTCAAGACCTTTTTTCTAGATGCCTGTATACATGTACCCACTTCAGTTATCCAGTATAAAATGGTTACAGTGTTTGCGCAGGATCTTTTTCAATTTTTTGTTTGTTACAGCAATTATTGCACTCTGTTTGTTGTTTGTTGTTGTTGTTTATTGTTTTACCTGCCACGCACAGGTTTGTATCTTGATAACTAGCAATTAGCAACTTACTCTGATTACACAGTTGTGCACATTGTATTTGACCCTTTACCATAGAAACAAGATTGGACAAAGGAGGGACACATGTACATAATGTTATATTCATTATCACAGTGTTACACTCATCTGTGTACCTCCATCATCAAGAAACAAAATACTAACATTAAAATAATTTACAAGCTGGCAAAATTTGGCAAATCTGTTTTCAATCATTGAGCCAGATCATCAATTAAAACAAAGGAAATGCAGATCTAGCAATAAATTACAATGCATCGTGTACCATGCGCACATTGCAGACCAAGAAGTGTCAACCTTTGTCCTTAATCTCTCCTGCTGTCACACTGTCCTGTTTTTGTTTATGTTTAGATCGGAGACCACATGACTGGAGGAGATATATATGGTATTGTACATGAGAATACTTTGCTGAAACACCGACTTGCACTTCACCCCAAGGCTCGGGGAACTGTCACATACATAGCACCCCCAGGAAACTACAGTGTTAATGTAAGTACCACTGTAAGGTCTTCTTTAAGACTTGTAAATTACAATGTTGTATTTAGATGTTGGATTTAGATAACTTCCTAGCCTTTTCAGTCCCATCACCCATGGGATTTAACACAGTGGTACAGATTGTTGTCTCAGAAACAGGGGTACTTTGACATTGTTTTTGGATATGGCCCAAAATTATTGGACAATACAAATAATTCTGGTACATATTCAACAAATTATGAATGTTCACAACAATATTTTGCCATAATAATACTGACCACTGTTTGGTTTATTGAAGTCAAATAATTGTTTGACTGAAGATGTGATCTGCAAGCTTAGAAAATAATGAGATCAAAATATTAGTTGTGAACATGTGAATTGCTTTACCAAGTTATGAGTTGTAATAGGTGGTCAAACTACATCTTGAATGTAAAGTGTAATAACTCCCAAGGCAGTATGTGGATGCAATGTGCATTTATATCAAATAAGTGAATAATTTTGATCTTCTGGAAAAATTGTTTAATTCTCTAGGAAGTTGTGTTGGAAACAGAGTTTGATGGAGAAAAGTCACAGCATACTATGTTACAGGTGCGTCTGTCCTGACAGTGACTTGCCACAGAGCTCTCGGTCATGAAGTAATACCACCACTGTATGATTATCTCTTAATAAATATCATGTTGCTTAGGATGTACCACTAACAAGTAAATTTGGAGAAGAGGAGAGGTTGAAATAGTTGCTTGTAAAGAGATGTAGGAAATAAGAACTTCATTCAAGTCACTGGCAAGGCCTTGCACCATTGTCAGTAGTCCAATAGACAATCGTAATTGTAGTTCAACAATGGTTCTTAAAATGGATTTCATGCTACAAGGAGTAGTTTTTAAATTTTTTTCTTGTCTAGTCATTACATGTGAAGCACACCCTAGTTATGTACAATATAATGTAACTTAACTTGAAATGGTCGACTGTGTCTTGAAAGCATTTCAGCACATTTTTTCAGGCATGAGTTGTAGATTTCTTAGAAGAATTCCAATAATCCCCTCTGTCTCAGTAGTATGTAACATAACTTTTATTATCATTTGATACAGTTTCTTCTTCCTTCCATTGCCCAACAGCCCAGCTCGTGACCTGCAAATAACTGCCTACAAATAATGGTCAGCTCATGCGTAGTACCATTTAAACGTGTTTTGCTGCAAATGATATTCTGCTCATGCATAATTGGAACCACGTTCTCAAGAGAAAAATGGCAGATTGCTTCCCTGAGCTGCCAGGAAGTGATTAAAATATGAAAAAAAAACTTGGCAATCGAATGATAAAACAATTATTGTACTCAGTTATCGCAAAATATTGTGATTTGTCAGTGTCTCGCCGATCAATTATTTGCCTCAGCCTTCGCCTTTGGCAAATAATTGATCAGCTTGCCACTGACAAATCACGATATTTTGCTCAACCTCGTTCAATAATTGTTAATTGTTGTGTATTCTTGATGAAAAAAAATGACTCTTTCAGATTTGGCCTGTGAGACAAATGAGACCTGTGGCAGAAAAGTTAGCAGCTAACTATCCCTGTTAACAGGACAGAGAGTGTTAGATGCTCTTTTCCCGTAAGTAAAGTAAAAGTAGTTTTATTTAATTATTTTTATGCTTTAATTTGTGCTTGGTTGAGTCACTACGAAGCTCTGCATTTAACTGATGCTTTCTATTATTTAGAGAAATCCAAAACAATTTCCTTAATTAAACATAGTTATAGCAACACAAGTGGACCTTTGAGGAAATAGGAAGTTCTGTTTCAAAGTAGATTTCCACTGTCGCCTAATTTTTATTGCGTACAGACGTAAACTTTAACTGGCTTTACATGCGTAAATAAAATAGAGACGATGTATGGTCAGACGTAAACGTAAAAGTTGAGCAAGGTTCAACTTTTACGTTTATGCGCCGCTTTTCACATATTGTCTCTACTTTATTTACGCACGCCAGTTAAAGTTTAGGTCCGTACGTATGTAAAAATTACACCACAGTGGAAATCCACCTTCAATGAAGCCTCTGAAAACTTTTTCAAAATAATATTTGCAGGAACTTTGTAGAAATTTAAAGCAATTCTTTTCCTCCAGAAAACACTCCAAGAAAAACAAGTGTGAAAGTAACTTCCTTGTTTCAATTCTATTGAAACGTAGTTTACTTGCTTGTGAGATTATTTCATTTAACAGTGTTTACATAGTTCTGTTAGAACTGAACACTGTGCATGTATAATAAGTTAATTGTTAGACTGCAAAGTTGAGGTTCTAAGTAACAACAAACAGTCAAGTGGGTAGTTTGTGTTCATGAACTAAGGATAGACTTGTCGTTGCAATCCTTCAGGTGTGTTCAAGGTGGAACAACAGCTATCCCAGGAGCCTTTGGTTGTGGAAAAACTGTTATCTCCCAGTCCCTCTCCAAGTTTTCCAACTCTGACGTCATTATCTATGTAGGATGTGGGGAAAGAGGAAATGAAATGTCTGAAGTATTAAGAGATTTCCCCGAGGTAAATGCACCCTTGGAATGCATTAACATCGACTGTAAATTGTGTTAGGAAGCTATGGCATTTTTGATAGTTTCTTTGCTTGGGATTTGAATTTGCCACTTTGGGTAAGTCATATCTCGCAGTGGCTTATGGGAACGTTACTGGAAGAGCGGAAGCTATCTTATCCCCAGTAACGATCCCAGAAACGACTGCAAGATCAGATTTGCCCCAGATTTCCTCTCATTTGTAAAGTATTCATAGATGTACTGAACAACAGTATCATGTTGAAAGAAATGCATGGTTCTTTTTCATTCAAGTTGACTTCTTTTAGGCAGTTATTATTTTTACATTTGTTGGAATGGATTTGAATTCGAGAAAAAGATTGAATCCGTAGCGTTGATGGGTGTTTTTCTTTTTAATCTGGTCCGGGATACCGCCATTTTGCCCCTACCAGCACTTGCATAAATTTCTTTCTTTACGTATTCACTGACTGACACAACGCTGCAGGCCTCGAAGGAGTAATCGAACGCAATTTTCTCATTCGGGGCGACTAGAAAGAGCCAGTTTCATTGCTTGTCGCAATGAGATGGTAAAAGCTGTGTTTTGTTTTGCAGCTAACAATTGAGATTGGAGGAGTAACGGAGTCCATTATGAAGCGTACAGCTCTGGTCGCCAATACCTCCAACATGCCTGTAGCAGCAAGAGAAGCTTCAATTTATACAGGTATAACACAGTACTGAGCTGATACTCTGGCTAACCAAGTCTAGTCTCGTTTTCAGTGGAGACAGGTTTTCCGTTGTCCCTCACAAAAAGCAATTCTTAATTTTTGCGGTTGAATTTGCCGTGGTTGAAGTTTTGACATGGGCGATGATGTACAGTGTATTGGTGTAATTTTAAATTCTAATTTGTTAACCTTTATTGTTCTGTCGCTAATCAAGTTCACCTTCTGCAATTATTTTTTAGCGTGATAAAGGAATAAATTCTTTTGAACTGTTTTAAGACCAATTGAAAGGTTCCTTTGTGTTTCGTTTCGAAGACTTTGGCTTTATTGTTCCCTTGTTTCCACCACGTTTATACCTTACTGCAATAACGTTGTCATTGAAAAAAGCCAAAAGCCAATTGAACAGGAATTAATTAGCCAAGTGATGTACTGGATAAAAGCGGTGAGGAGATAAATTTTAAGAGAAACACGACACTCCTGAGTTTTACAAACATGTTTCGGCAGTTGCCTCTGTCATCTTCAGTGTTAAATGAACTATGAATTACAGTGCAGCTTGCTATGTCTGTGAGACCACCCGACATTTCAACACACGTGTAAGGGAACACTTGGAAACGGGCAGGGCCTCACACGCTTTCAAGTACCTGGAGAGCTCGTCAGCATGTCGCTATGCATTCTCCCGTGACAATCTTGCCATCATCGATCAGGCACCCTCGCGGTTTGCTCTTTCTGCATAATCTTTTGTGTTATCGCTTTCAAAGAACTTTAATTTTGCATTTCACCGTACTTTCTTTAGAAAGTGGTTTCGAAAAAATGCGTTCTCGTTGACAAACAGTCCCTTTTTTGTCGCGTACATGTGTACAGATTGACGAAACGTATCTATATGTACGGAAGTATCTGCCTTCTGATAGAAATTCATTTTTGTAGAATGGACTTACCCTCATACTCTTGTATTCGAATACCAGTTAAACCAGTATTTCCTGTCCCACAGGTATCACGCTGTCGGAATATTTCCGTGACATGGGTTATCACGTTAGTATGATGGCTGACTCCACGTCTCGTTGGGCCGAGGCTCTTCGTGAGATTTCTGGTCGATTGGCAGAAATGCCGGCAGGTACGGAACGGCTTCAAAAGTCCTTCATGATAACTATAAATTGTATATTTTTAGGAAGGATTGATGGTTGCGGGGCCGTGTCGAGAGAACAAAACACGCAGTGGAAGTATGGGTAGCGGAGTGAGGAAAGCAATAATATTTTTTCCCCTTGTTTGAGATATGTCCAGGATTGAACGCTAACGAGATTCAAATTCCTTATGATAAGCATCACAAAGTGTCCTCATTGGTAAAAAGTCACCGAAACACAAAATTCTGTCAAATATGAAGTAATATGGAAATGGCAAATAACCCTGCCAAGTATGAAGTACTAATTAAACAATACTTGCGTTCAATCCTGGACATAAGTGCCTTGTTTGCGGGTATGAGTAATCTTTGACGACAAACCAATAGCAATAAAGCTACAACACTCACATTGCCAATTAAAGTAATGATATCAGTAAATTTAAGCGGTACAACACGTAAAGGATAAAATTGCCTCATTTTTTTAATGAGTGTTCGCCATCTAAAGTCGTCGTGGGAATAAAAACTAAAGAGGCTCGCTCGCTGAAGAAGGCTGGTTGCAGCACAAAGAAACCCCAAGGTAACGGTTTGTTAAGGCTGGGAAAATGAGTTCGTTAGGTTTCTGTTCCATACATTTTACAGGTAATCATTTCGGTGGGACTTGAAAGAAAATTTTTTATTATACCGATGACTCCTTGTAAGGAGGCTCGTTTTATAATTTTTTTACGTGACCGTCACGTGTGTTTCTCATTCACAGACAGTGGCTACCCAGCATACCTTGGTGCCCGGCTGGCTTCGTTTTACGAGCGCGCAGGTCGTGTTCAGTGCCTCGGTAACCCACAGAGGGAGGGAAGTGTGACAATTGTCGGCGCAGTATCCCCTCCTGGTGGAGATTTCTCTGATCCTGTGACGTCTGCTACGCTGGGTATTGTTCAGGTTTGTAGAAAAAAAAAGTGGAGAATTGAGTAGCAAATAAGTAATGCTATAGCAATCCTTATCGTCTTAACTGATCCAGTTATGAGCTCTAAACTTAGACTGTACGTTAATATATCTTATTAACCAAACTTGGGGGCCGTACAAGGAGAATATCGGCTCAAGGTCTTGACAGCACGGACCGAGCGTAGCGAGATACGTACAAAAAAAGACCGAGGGGTAGTCCCGAGCAAGCAAGGGATTTATTGCACATGGTTGTTATAAAAGTATTTTGTACGTGCCTGTTTGGAGCTTATCACTTGTTCTCAGTACTAGCTGTAAAACCGTACGGAGAATTCATGTTTGAATGTCTTTTTTGCAATGCAGGTATTTTGGGGCTTGGACAAGAAGCTTGCTCAAAGGAAGCATTTTCCTTCCATCAACTGGCTGATCAGTCACAGTAAATACATGAGAGCCTTGGATGATTTCTACGAGAAAAACTACCCAGAATTTGTGGCGCTCAGAACAAAAGTAAACTTACTATACCTTGTTAACTTACTATACCTTTGTGAGTCTCCGGTAGGCAGTATGAAGTGACCATAACGGTATTCTTACTCTCCACTGGATGGGGTGCTTAGCTAGCTCATGGCAGGGTAGTTACATATCATTGAATTGATTTAGGGTCTAACCCATTTATACGACTGGTTTGAGAGACGTACTGTGAGAGCTGAGTAAAGTGTTTTTTTCTTCAGAACCGAACACACTGACCCCGCCCAGCGCTTGAACCCGGAAAATTCAGTCCTATCGTAGTTTTGTTATATTTTTTATGTTAGTGAAAAAGTAGTAGAAAGGCAAAGGCTGTCGTTGTTCTTTCATTTTGAGATACTTTGTTAGCATGTTCTTAGAATGTTAGATTATCTCAGCCTCTGTGATCGATAAGAAGTTTGTTACTAATACTGATTACAGCCTTACCATTTAGTGTTTGTTGTTTTGTGCTTATCAGGTCAAAGAAATCTTGCAAGAAGAGGAAGATTTATCTGAGATTGTACAGCTTGTGGGAAAGGTTAGATGATTGTTTGTTTTTATCATCAAGAAAGTAAGCTAACTAGGCTTCGGTTGCAGAGCATCTCTGCCAACCAATCTTAAACGCTCTTCAAACTCTTAGTTGAATTTACAGACTCTTT
>JAHPZR010001709.1:0-17500 GCA_019787425.1 Platygyra sinensis
TTGCGCGGTCAAGAGCGCAAAGGCTCTGGGGTTGAGAATGATTCCTCTTAATATTAACTAAATGCTGCTTAATTTTAATTTAGGTGGCTCACGTCAATGGGAGGATAAGTATGTGGATTTGCAATAAAACTGTGGATGGCACATGCAGTTCTTGGTCCATCCAGTTGGAATCTAGTCTCTCAACTAGGCCTCCTTATCTTGATTGCTCAAAATCCTTGCTGTCCTCTTCAAATTTCCCAGTCCATCTTCCAACCTTTACCATTATGCAGTATTTCTTTCTTAAATTGCTGTTGAATATAATTAGCTAATCAGCAAACATTGCCTTAAAAGCAGGTTTTAGTTAAATCATTTGATAAAGACTGGTAGTTTATCAACTAATAAAATTGGTTCTTTTTTCACACATCTATGAATTTTTGGAGCAAAGGACTCTGCTGTTTGCTTGTGGCCAAGCATAATGTGCCTTACATTAACAAACTGTGGCATTTTTTGTAGGCCGAGTGAACTGTTAATCAAATCACTGATCCGAACACAACTGAAAACTTACCATTTCAGTGACCTTGCAAAGACAGATGACATGAGACAGTTAAGATTCACTGGTTAAATGTGTGCTTCTCTGATATTCTGTGAGACTATTTCATAGTTCCCATGCTTTGTTACAAGATAATATAGAAAGTGAATGCATCCTATGTAGTCACTATGTCTTTATCTTACATAGCTTTTAAATAATGTTCAAGCCAAATATCAGAAGTAATCGGTGACATAATTTTCAGATAGACCAATTTTTTTACTATGTAATAGACTTAAAAAGTAACTATACATATTCTAGGTGTTTGGTTTGTGACAATTCTACATAGCATAGCATAAAATTGCTTGAGTGAAATATCAAAAGTCAGTTGACATGATAGTTTATAAACATACTGCTGTACATTACAACTTCACGCCGCTTGAAATGTGTCTTTCTGAAATGGCTTACACTGCTGGATGTTGTAGCTTGAAGGCTCAGTTTATTCCTTTGGGCATTGCTTTCGGTAGCATCCGAAATTGTCTCAAATAATTTCAGTTTTATTCGGTTGGAAGGAGACCTCAAAGAGACTTATAAAGACTGGAACAATGCTGCAATTAAGGGACCACGGGCGAACTGACTTGTGAACGTATCCTTTTGTTCGCGATGTGTGAATGATTATGAAGTAATCCGAAGTAATCACCGCAGACATTTTATAGATTTGGATTCTTCGAAACGTATTTTCAAATTTTGTAAGCTTAAGCTTGTGTATTTTTGAATACAGATCATATTGAGAGCTTTAAAAAGAGATCTTGAACGAGTTGTTTTGGTCACAGAACACCAAAATTAGATTTTTTCGTAGAGCGGCGGCCATAGTAAATTTATGTGATAACACATTCCAATGCGTGGTGAATGCCCAGATCACTTAATGGGTTTACACTTTGTCTTTGACCACAACTTTTGAATTAGATGCTTTCAATGAGCTCTAAGGAGGGATTTAATTGACGATTCTTTTGTTTTTGAAGCCGACTAAGTGCTTGATTCAAAGCCGCCGGCAAGTTTTATTCACAGCAGTGTCATGTTTCATGTTATCTGTTCCTCCCAGAATATGTACATGTATTTGATGACTTTTTTTCTTTGCTCAACAAAGAAAGTTCAATTAAAAATCCTTGATTTGTATTTTTTAATAAAAAACTCAGCGAGTTTAATAATTTTCCTTCAGGTAGCGCGTTAGTGGAAATTTTGACAATCGTGGCATGTAACTTGTCAAGTTTTTATTTTACGATGAACAATCAAGGCTTTTTTATTGTGTATATATTTGTTTTGTTTCGATTCGAGTGAGTGCACCTCAGTCAAAAAGATTTTATGCGGGAATGTTAAAGCAAAGGCAACGAGAAATGAAATAAGGTAAGAAAAGATCAGCAAATACAAATGTTAACACCAAAGTCGCATTGCAACACGCAAAAAGTTTTGTAACTGCTGCTTTGTACCAAGGTAAATATACTGCACGGTCATAAATTCAATTCGCGTGCACTCCCATGTTTTGGAATAAGACACCCTCTCTTGATCGAAATGTTGACTCAGAAAAGTTAAAAAGGCGATTATGAAGAATTTTCGACCTTTACTCTTTACGGCCTTTAAGAAATTGTTCACTCCAACATGATTCTTGTAACCAAAATTTCACTGAGAGCGTAAGTATTGTGGTAACTGACAGAAACCTCCCTTCGTCAATCAAGATATCTGGTTCAAGTTTCAAATTGACAAGAATGGTGGCACCGGCTGTGGTAACACATTCTATGAATTTAAAATCAATCAAGCAGACATTATTGTAGTCCCTAGGGTTTATTTCTTCTTTGTTAACAAAGAAAAATATCTCACCAAAAAAAAAGCTTGTGCTCTTTGGAAATATGCCATGTTGTCAGCAGAAAATCGTTATGAATAAGTGATGAGTAAGAACAATAGTGCGAATTTATGAATGCTCAATGACCACAGAATTTGGGGTACACACTTAAAGCGGCGTGAAGTTGTCATGAATATTCTTTGTTTAAGTGATGTCACTGGTCAAGTGAAATTTTGAGACAATAACTTGAAAATAATGTACACGTTTCCATTTACACATAGCAGTACTAGCATTCAGCTGCAGATGAACGAGTTAATGAAAATTCAGGTCAGTCTTTCGTAAGGATTTGGTAACAAACACATATAACATCCAGATGAAACATCCACTTTGAGATATTTTCTTATAATATTCAGCACAGGAACAGCCACAAGTCTAAACGCAAGAGAAAAATAAGTTGTTCAATCAATGCCATGTTTGAAGTACTTAATTTATTTGAAATTAATAACTTGCAAGGACATTGGTTAGACTTGGCAAATTTAGCAATTCCAAGGTAGAAATTGCTGCAGCTGAGACTTCACAGGCTGTTATTTTTACAATAACTGCACAAATTCTCACACGCTCATTGGCTAATTTTTATCGTCAACAAGTGGACAGACACATAAATTTATAATTTATGCGATGCAGCAACAAGTGAGAGCGAACAGTTTGACAGTTTGACGTCAGTTTTTCCCGCGTCTGTCCTGTTATAGACAATGATCTTCGTCATAACATTGTCAAAGTAGTCTGCCAATCCACCCGGCTATGGCCTCGTGGATCCACAGCTACTTTTTGACAATGTTATGACAAAATTCATGATCAATAACAGGACAGATGCTTGAAAAACTGACCTCAATTTGTCAAATGTACACATACATGTTGTCAGAGCAAGTGATATGGCATAGCCATGCTGTACCTGTTTGATGTCTTGACTTTTGTGATGTGGTTAACAACTGTCCTCCCTCTGTATGTGGGTAGCTGCTCATCATCTTTGCCCAATACTTCCACAATGGCAAAGTAATGGCAGGGCAAATGACAAGAACACTTTTGGTAATTACATAATGCTTTCTGGCACTTCTCTTCAACTTTGACATAAACATGTATGGAACCAAATGCCCAGCACATGGAAAGACATGCCTCTACTGTAAGAAATTAAACCACTTTGCAGAAGTCTGTCAATCCAAGGCCCACAGACAACAGATTCACGCCATAGAAGATTCAAGAGATTCCACTGCAGAAACATCCTTTGAATCCATTGTTTTCGAATCAGTCACCATGGCAAATTTAACACATGGGTCAGCTGAGTCTAGTCGAGATGAAGTATTTGTATCCATTAAGGTAAACCTGGCGCAGAGCAATAACGGGAAGACCACCCTAAGAGCCAAACTTGACACTGAGGCCCAGGGCAACATACTACCCATGAGACTTTACCGTGAGATGTTCCCACATAAAATAGACAACAATGGTAAACTCAAACCCAATGCACTGCTGTCCTCGAATGTTGTGCTCACTGCCTATGGAGGCATAGTCACCATACCCTCCACTTACAGGAAAGAGAGCACACTGGCACCCTTTTACATCACTGACATCCCAGGTCCTGCAATCATTCGCCTGCCAACCTCCACTGACCTGAATCTGCTACAGTTTAATTGTGCTATACAGGCACAACATCCCCACACCAGCAGTCATGGATGCCTAAAGGACAAGACTCTGGAACAAGCCAAAGAAACCCCCCCCCAATAAAAGACAAGCAAGTTCTGATTAAACAATACCCCGAGTATTTTAATGGCATCAGGAAGTTCCAAGGGGAGTACCATATTACAGTCGACCACAATGTTCCACCAGTGATTCATCCTCCACTGTGTGCCAGTCAGCCTCAAAGACGACATCAAAAGTGAATTGGATGATATGGTCAAGAACGGCATCATCAGAAAACTTGAAGAAGGTGAACCCACACCCTGGGTTAACAGTCTTGTCTACTGACAGAAACAAAATGGGAGGTTGAGACTCTGCTTAGACCCCGAAGATCTCAATGCAGCCATCCAGAGAGAACACCATGTTACCCCCACTTTAGAAGAGATCCTACCCAAATTGACCGGAGCTACAGTTTTATCCATTGTTGATGCTAAGGGCGGGTACTGGAACATTGTTCTTGACAAGGAGTCGAGTTACCTCACTACATTCAACTCCCCTTTCGCTAGATACAAGACATCTTTCAAACCAAAATTGACCAAACATCCACCCTCAGTTCAGTGAGAGCATTTTGCAGAGAATTAGGCAACAAACCGCGTCAGACCCAGAGCTCAGTGCACTGAAGAAAATGATCCACTCTGCTTGGCTGCTGACCATCCAGCAAGTCCCAGTGCCCTTAAAGCCTTATTGGCCCTTTTGCGATGAGCTCACTGTAGATGATGGGATAGCCATGAAGAGTCACCGCATCATTATCCCCACTGTGCTACAGAAGGAAATCTTGACAAAGCTCAATGCAGCACACCAAGGAATTGAGAAGACAAAGCTCAGGGCTAGGACCTCTGTATACTGGAGAGGGCTAAACAAAGACATAGATGAAATAACCAAGACATGTAGCATTTGCCAGGAGCTGCACCCAAGCCAGCAAAAGGAGCCCCTGATCCTCACAGAGGTGCCGCCAAGGGCATGGCACACTATTGATACAGACCTCTTTACCTTAGAGGGTTCTGAGTACCTAGTAGTTGCTGATTATTACTCAAAGTATCCATTTGTCAGGCATATACCAAGGGAAAAAAAAACAGCCACACAGTAATCAAAATGCTGAGACAGATTTTCTGCAAGCAGGGCATTCCCAAGGTAGTAAGATCCGATAATGGGCCCCACTGTAGTGGTCAAGCATTTCAAGATTTTGCAAGAGAACTGGGTTTCCAGCATGCGACAAGCTCCCCACACTATCCATGTAGCAATGGTTTTATTGAGAGCCAAGTGAAATCAGTTAAAACTGCTCTTCTCAAAGCGAAAACCACCCACAACGACCCTGACATGGCCGTCCTGTGCCTTAGAACCACACCCATTGATCGCAAGCTGCCATCACCTGCTGAACTACTACTTGGTCCAGCAATCCAGGACAACCTCCCAAGGAAAATTTCCAGAGACACCTCAAATGAAGAAGTCGCCCCCAGACTAGAGGAGAGGCAGGAGATGCAAAACATTCTACCATGATAGGTCCACGAGGCAACTCCCTACACTAACACCAGGACAAAGAGTAAGCATCCGGGATCAATCGACACTGAAATGGAAACCAGCCGAAGTGAGGGAAAAGCTTGCAGGAGTCCCCCGGTCATATACTGTGTCAACCCCAACTGGAAGAGAGCTGAGGCACACTAGAACCCATATACGTCTTGCCCCCCAGAGGAACATAGAAGTCAAACCAGATACTGATGAGCAAAATGTGGTACAAGCTAGCACCAACCCAACTGTTGCGATTTCAGTTCCCTTTGAGAATCAAGCTGCCGCACTCACAGGCCATTATATAACTCAGAGTGGCAAGATTAGCAACTCCCCGGAAAGGCTGGACATATAACTTGCTCTTTGTTGAACAATGCTGATCTACTAACAAAGGAACTTTTGTTGTTGACTTATAGTTATGTTCCTTTGTTCAGTTTAGTTGTTATTTTGTTTGCTGTTAGAACTCACCTCATCAGGAGGACAGGGATGTGATGATACATTGTTTAATATTCTTCCGATGACATAAGCATCATTTGAACCGTCGTGTCTTGCGATCTTTCCTGTGAATTTCCCGCCATGTTGGTTAAGTAATAAAGGACAAGAAGTTCTTTTGCTTCCTCATATAGTTGCACCTATTACAATACCTTTGTGATAAAGTTCACGTATAGCAAGGTAAAAGGGCTGAAGAAATGTTAGAAAATGCACCTTGCCTTTTCTAAACCATAACCCTGCAAATATATGATTGGGATGCCTCAATCTGCAAAAAAGGAACAATAAAAGTAGTAAACAACTAAATCCACCTTGGATTTCTCAGAGAGGTACAATCTGAGGTCCATACTATTAACATCTTCCTTTGATTTACTAGTAAACTGACTTAAAGGAAAAAAAGGAAATATGCAGCTGGTGGTGTGGTAATAGCAAGACATTTCAAGATCTTTCTACAGGCACAGTTGTTATATCACTGAAACAACTGAGTGTGAAGAGAAATTATACAAAATAAAAGTAGGGCTATAAGTAACAAAAAAGGAATGAACAAAAGACTGTTAACCATCAATTAATGCACGACAAGATGGATTTTGAATTGTCAATTTCTGCCAATTGGTAATGGTTGATAACAAAAAATGTTAAGTAATGTCAATTTCCGATACTGATTTGTAACAATTGGCTTCATGGCTGGAAGTAACCTTGTAAATGTAGTTAATGTTATATCGCATTGTACAAAGGAAGTAAACACACCTTTCAAGAGGTGGAATCTCATTGACTGTGAGATAAACAGGCCAAACTCCATAGGCATTTGACCTTATCAGTGTAACACCATCTGTGTTACGCAAGAAGGATATGCTATGTGGATCCGATAAGAATCCACCAGACCAGGAGTATTGCTTGTACAATTCTCCATCGTAGACATATTCAATCGCATCAGTCTATCTTGGCTCATTGAAAACGGTACTGGAGTTTCTCGAGCATGTCAGGGCTGATCAAAATTGTGTTAAAAATTCGTTTTCTTGTATTATTTAATTGTACATGTTGACACCTATTTGAAGTTGCTTGGTGCACATGGCACTATAAAGTGCAGTGACTGGTAGGTAAAGAAAGAACAGTTGAACCTCGATTATCCTAACTTTTTCTGTAGTCCTAATTTTGTCATGAATATTTATTAGTCATGATTAAGATCCATAACCATCTTTTTTTTAAAACTACAGCATTGAAAAGTGCAGTCAAAAGCAACATTTTAGCCCAATATAAAACATTTTTCATTAAATTTAATTACCAATACACACAGGTACAGGCTGGTATTAACCATAATTTATTGTTTTGTAACGGGTTTCATGGTTAAATGTTGCTTTCTTAATTTAATCAGTTCTGTTCTTCATTAATACATTTACTCATGAAGAACAGAAGTGATTAAAGTTATATTTTTGATTATCTGGATGCTTGAATATCCAGACTATTTTGCCTAGTCCCAACGAGTCCAGATAATTGAGGTTTGACTGTACCAATATGTAGGCAAAATGCACTTATGTAGTTCACAGTGGGTATGAATGTCTTTCTGTCTGTTCCAGTTACACACCTCTTTACCCAGATTCTGTACTTGATATAATAGCAAAAATTCTAAGTTTCTATCAATGAATTTACATGTATTTCAACAAAAACCAAATGTTCTGTCTCCATTACAAATAATTGGACTGTTAGCAATTACAGCAACCCCTAATTTTAGCTCATTTTTAAAACCAGCTCATTACATGTATAAAGTCTTGCCAAAACTTTATGACTTCAAATTGGATACATCAAATTAAAGCAATGAACTCATGTGATGAAATTGTCTTTAGTTGCTCCAAAATGGGTATTTCGATGAAGTAGCATGAACAACTTAGTGGGGTTCCACATACTGTACAGTAAGCTCCACTCTCAGGGGGCGATGTGCCAGTGTAAACTTTACAAATAATATTTGGACAATAAAAATGTTTTAAAATTGGGTGCTTCATAGCTTGGAAAAATAGCTGGAATTCCTTCAGTTCAGTATAAATACAGTTGTTAGGTTTTGGGCAGTGGAAGTGAATAAGTTCTAACATCTTCAAGGGCTATTCCAGAAAGTTTATGACATACAGCAAAGGCCATGACTAACAGGGAACTCTCTGCAACACTAAGTGTGGAGTCCTGATACAAAGCTAAGTAATCTTTGTCCATTTCTTGGCTTTGGCTTGAGGTTTCCTTAAAGAACTCCATATCTGGAATCTCATGATTAAGAGACAACTGATCTAATAAAGGACCATCATGAAAATGAAACACTTCAGGAACTTTCTCGGTGATAAGCTGTCAAAGCGATCGCTATTTGCTTCCCCTTCACTAATTTCATCCTCCCATACATCTGGTGTTGTTGCCACTTTGTATGGATCACAAACATGTGTCAATCTGGTAGCAGAATGAAAAAGTATACCTTATTGGCCACTCCCCATTGGGGTTTTTTCAGGACCAATGTAAACAAATAGTGATAAATAAACATAACTGGGCTAAGAATCCCAACTGACAGGAGGCAGACCAGCTGGCTATTTACAAGCATAGCCGAGAGGTTGAACTCAGAGCTACCCAGAACAACATCAGCTAGCGGTCAGAACAGGATTTGAACCCGCGACCTACGGATTTTAAATACGGCGCTCTAACCACTCAGCCACACTGCCTCGGCTTACTTGCAGAATCCCGATCCCTTTCTATTTCAAAGCAAAAATACATTTTACAGGTTACTAGGTAAACCTGGATGTATTTAGCAAAAGCTTACAAGTTCAAAAATGACTTTTAAATAAGTAAGCTTATGGTGAAAAGCTTCAGGGCACGTTTGTTTGGGATATTCTGGAATAAGAATATATTCCGGAATGTATTCCTGAATATATTCCGGCTATTCTGCTCCTGGGAGCAGAATAGCCGGAATGAGAATAGCTCCCAAACAAACGCTTACTTGCATTATTCCAATTATTCTTATTCCAGATTGATCCCAAGTGAACGTGCCCTTAGACTCACCTCCACAATTGACAGCTTCCTCCTCTACTCGGCAAAATTCACAATCTTCCTGGGAGCAGTTGAGCAGTTGGCCACCAACTGTAGTTTGCGAATCATCATTGTAAGATGATTGACCATCATTATTTTCGTTTCTAGACGTTCATCTACAAGCTTTCGCTTCTTAAATGGTGAAGTATTCTTTCCCAAGTCTTCATATACTTCTGATGAAAACTCACCACGAATGTCATCAATTTCCTCATCAGAAGTGGGATCACTAAACTCAATGTTACGTCGCCATCTTGTAGTTCTTGGCACTTCTACTGTGGGATCATATAACCAACGTTTACTCCACCTTGACTTAGACATTTTACGATTTTTCTCTTGCAATTTTTAATCTCTTTAGCTGCTACCGTCAGCCACCATATTCCATTAACTCAGAAAAGCCTGGTTACCTAGCTCTCGGCAATCGCGCGTTGGATGAAAGCAGCAAAGCTAAAAGAGCACGGTGAAAATCAAACAGGGTCTTTTTGGTGTGAAATTCTCGTTATCCAATGGGGTACGTGCTTCCCGGAATTAAAATGGAATGTGATCGATGTGTGATATTTCACAGCATCTATTTGAGTTTACCAAAGTCGTGTTGCTGTCTTCTTTCTTGCTTAACTGAAGATTTTATATTGTCCTTGAAGCATCTTCAGATTTCCTTATTCTTTCCTCAAAACTTCTTAAATGTTAGAAATCAGTAATGTAGTTAAGCTTAGCTAAAGCTGTCAAATTGTTTTGAAGCTGCAAACCAATGTAAGCTTAACCTAAGGTGAAGGATCAGGAGATCATGACTTAACTTACATTTATCTTTGATCTTGAAATACGTTCGATCATTGAGGAAACTTTAAAAGCCTATCTTAATTCCTTATTGAAATGAACCAGTGAGACTGTGACCCCTTCATTCAGTTTCAGATGTAAGCTCTAATATCTTGGAGTTCAAACAATGGCGTAGCACTGGGAAGAGAAAAACTTGAAGTGTGATCATCAAAAACCTAACAGTCATGAATGGAGGAAAGATGGAGCCAGGGGCAATGGTAAACATGCTATTTAGAAAAGAAATTGGGGGGGGGGGGCACGATTCAATCACTCCATGGTAAGTTAAGAAGTCATTTACTTGACTTCTATGAAGGTTGTTACTGAATTTGTAAACCTGACTGATCTCCTAGCGTATTGTGTAGCTTGCTCTTCAGTGGTATTCCACAGGAATGCCTGCTTGAGTTTTTTATCATGCTTAGTTACCAAAGCACTTTCATATCCCTTCTGTTTACCAGTGCAAGAACAATTAATCATTATGAGTAGTTAAGAAAAATCAAATAAATGCACAATCAATTAAGCTATGGAACTGTTTTATTTAGGAAGAAGATCATGATCTGTACTAGGTCTGGCACCTGAGTGAGAAACAAAGAGACCCAAGAAGTACTGTCCGTAGTTTTAAATTAATTGGCATTTAACTTCTGTTCTGGTATTTTGACAGATGAAAAGAAGAATGCAGATAAACAGTTGGAAAGAGAGGTCACCCCTGGTGATGTCAGCAACGAGGAAGAAGTTTCAGTGACTACAGGAAGTCAGGGCTCAGGCAAGAAGTCTCAAACGAAGAGAAAGAAGAAGAGTTATGGAAAAGACTTCAAAGAAAATTATGATGCTGAAGAGAGTGACAACAGTGAAGAAAATGACAGTATGTACTGCTTGACTTCTGTAAATATCACAAATGCAAAATACCAAAACCAAACCAATTACTTTAATTGAAACCAATTAGCTACAGTGCTCAGTCAATCTCAAAACATAGGTATAAAACCAAAACCAAATTATCTGCCTGATTGCTTTAGCCCAAGGGGAGGAGGGGTACTCAGGATTTTAAGCGACAGGGATGATCAAAGGACTTTTTTGCGTTTGAAATTTCCCATTCTGGGATTTTTTTGGGTATGAAAATTTGGCAAGTATTTTTTTGGGTAGCTTGATTTGAGTACAGATTTTTTTAAAAAAATAGAATCGGTAGTGTCCTGGCTGCGTAGCTCTGCAAATAAAGTGCAAACTTGTTTTGCTGCTGTTTAATAGTTATTTGTGGTGTCGCTTTACATCGCACATGTTATACAATAGTCTGCACTGTCCCATGGTGCCCAGCAGTGTACAAGACTTCAACCACTTCAATTCAGTGAATTGGCTTTATTGTTACGGCAAGTCCCTTTTTACTGTTGAAACAAAACCATTCTTGGGTGTCTCTAGCACCTGCTCGATGAGCATTAGGATATGTTCAGATGGTATGATCAATAAACAAACATGAGTGTTCAATTTCCAATGTTTGTCTTTGTGTTATAGCATTACCCCTTTCTGGAACTTTTCAGGGCCACAAAATCGGCATGAGATTTTTTGGGGGTTAATTTTTGGTCCAGGGATTTTTTTGGTTTTGCTGGAGGCACTAGGGATTTTTTTGGGTATTGACTTTTGGCTCCATTCGATCATCTCTGTCACTTGAAATCCGGAGTACCCCCTGGGTGCTTCAGACACAATTCAAAGCTGCTCTTTACATGGTTAGTAATAAATGATATTTCTATTGGGTTTCATCATAAAAAGGGTGGTTCTTTCTTAGAATTAAGATTCAATAATCAGGCAAATTATTGGGCTCAGTTACCAGCTGCTGTTTGTTCAAGGAAAACTAATTTCAATTCTAGATAACAGGGAGTTGGACTGAGTTCAAGTTAGGTTCAAATTTAGATTGTAAGATCCAAGGGCGTTGATTAGTGTGTAGGTGGTGTTTCGCCTCAAATTGTTTAGTATTTCTTGTAGCCTGTTCATTAGTATTTTATTGTTTTTTGTTTGTTTTCACACTTTCGCTCGTAGTCTTTTACCGTTCATCACAATTTGCACCTTTAGTTAAGTCTCGTCGTGTTGTGCATGTAATTACTACGTTTTGTATATATAAGGCTTAGTTTTCTTGTTATTTGGGTTTGGCTTGGAGCAGTTTTTCTTTGCAGTCGCGCTGCGCGCAGTTTAATATAGTTTTTTCCCTCCCAGTTGAATTTGAGTTGTCGCCGAAGGCAGTTGAATGTTGCTTAATGTAGTTTTCTTTTTGTGGCCGTTACAATGTAAGTATATCTTTACCGTCGTTTCTTATTAGCTGTATTTCGTTGGCAGTTGGTACAATTCTGTTTTTTATTCATGTTGTAACTTTTAGTTCGTTTACCTTTTAGTTTCAACCTACGGATTAAAGTATACGTCAATGTGAATGCATCCGTCCGTCGAGTTGAGAACGTTTGTCGGCAGTTATATCGTTGAAAATTGAACGTTTCGCCGTTCCGGCATGGATGCTCCGCCTTTGAATGCCACAGCGCCAGGCCCGCGACGTAAGTCTACTCGGGTGAGGAGGCCTAACGTTACTTTGGATTTAGAAGGAGTTTATTTGGAAAGGCTTCGTAGCAAGAAGGACGCAAGATCTGGTTTCGCCTCTTACGTCTCCGCTAGAGTAAGAGAGATCACGGATTTGCTCTCCGATAAACGGAATCTTCAGGCTGTAAAGGAGAAGCTAGCTCACGCAATTAAGGCTTTTGATAATTTCAAAAACGCTCATTACGAATATTGGTTCGAAGTTAGAGATGAAAAAGGTAGCGCGGAATGTGACAAGTATCTGGCGAAACACGTGGATGATTTCAGCGTCTTCCGCCGACGGGTGAGCGATTGGATTGCCGTTGCCGAAGATAAACTTTTGTCTGTTGCACCTGAAGTGGACGCGAGCATAAAACCGGAGGACTCAGTTAGCAATGTCGGTTCTCAAGTGCGTTCGTCTACCTCGAAACACTCGAGGCATTCGAAACAGTCGGGTCGCGCGAGTTCTCGCGCGAGTTCTCGTGGCAGCCACGTGGCATCTGTCGAGGCCGCGAGGACGAAAGAAGCGGCGAGGTTTGCGGAATTGGAAGCGGAGAAGGTCATGCTTGATAAACGCCAGGCCTTAGAAGAAAGGAAATTTCGTCTGAGCCAAGAAGAGGCGCGTCTCAACCTAGAAGCTGAAATGGCCAAAAGTGCAGCGAAGGGTCAAGCGTTAGCAGCGATGGTGACTCCATCTTTTCAACCACTTCAGCATCCCTTCAAATTGGAGTTTAAAAATGAGGATGATGGTGGCTCGTCTGTATTGAACAATCCAAACTACCGAGAACGTCAGAGTGAACACGCGCGTTTCTACCCTCGTAACGAAAGTTCTTGTGTGAACGCCCCGCGAGTCTCAGAAAGTGTGGCGAATGAAGCAGATCACCCTAATTCTCGAGACGATTTTCAACAGGAAACGATGGTTTTGCATCGACAGCAGACCGCCTTACAGGTTCAGCAGAATCGGATTGTTGAATTGCTGGCTGTCAATCAGAATAAAAGCAAACTTCCTCAGCCTCGTGTGCCCATCTTTGATGGGAACCCTGTGGACTATCGTAGCTTTGTTCGGGCCTTTGAGAGTCTGATAGAGTCTCGCACCCAAAGTAGTACGGAAAGGCTTTATTACCTTGAGCAGTATACCGCTGGAGACGTTAAGGAGCTGATACGATCTTGTCACCATTTACCTCCAGATGAAGGTTATGAAGAGGCTCGTAGACTTCTTAAAAGAAAGTTTGGAGATGAATACCGGATCGCCTCAGCATACGAATCCAAAGCTTTGGGTTGGCCTCCCATAAAGCCAGAAGATGGCTCAGCTCTTAGCAAGTTTGCGATTTTCCTCTCAAGCTGTAAAAATGCCTTGGCGAGCAGCCAGTACGCATCGAAGTTCGACCAGCCAGGCAATATCCAGAAGTTGATTTTCAAACTGCCGTTTAGGATGAGAGAGAGATGGCGCCGCCACGTCGATTACATCATGGAGTTGCGGTCAAGGCCAGTGAATTTTAGTGACCTTGTTGCCTTTGTTGATCAAGAAGCAAGGATCGCCACAAACCCAGTCTTTGGGGACATCTCAGACAAGACTCAGTCAAGCTCTGATTTCAGATCGCGAAGAGCGCCTCAAACATCTCCTGGTTTCAAACCACCCAAGCCAAAGACATCGACCTTTGCTACCCAGTTGCAGAGCAGTGGAGATCAAAATTCTTGTGCTGATGTTGCTTCTGCGAACGTCCAACCTAGTTTGTGCCTATTCTGCCAAAAGAACCACGCCTTAGAAGACTGCCATTTGCTTAGATGGAAACCATACCAAGAGCGTATCCAGTTCCTAGCATCTAAGAGGCTTTGTTTTGGTTGCCTGTCTGACAAGCATGTGGCAAGATTTTGTCCTGAAAGAAAGGCCTGCAAATTTCCTAACTGTACTCGCAAGCATCCCACAGTCCTCCATACGTCGAGTAATCGCGATAAGTGCTTAGTGGACGTGGGTGTCGGTACCGAGAACAGTACTGAAGCCCCTGTGTTGAATGGCATGGTAAATACAGACAAGTGTCTAAATGGTCTTAATCAGGAAGCCCGTCGTAGAACTGCTATGGCTGTTATTCCTGTCAAGGTCCGCTCGAAGGAAAACAACAAGTCAGTTATCACCTACGCATTTTTGGACAATGGAAGCAGTGCTACCTTCTGTACCGAATCATTAATGAAGCAACTTGGGGTTGACGGTGCAAAGGTGAAGATTTCTCTTTCCACTTTGGAGAAGAAAAACAGTCCAGTTGACAGTTACCTGATTCGTGACCTAGTTGTGTCTGACCTTGATGAGAACGATTTTGTCAATCTTCCCATACTGTATACCAGACCGGAGATTCCAGTTAATGTTGAAGACATTCCAACTCAAGAAGATGTGGATCGTTGGCCCTATCTGCATGACGTCTTCATACCCCATGTTGATGCTGAGATAGGACTTCTAATTGCCAGTGATGTGCCAGAAGCTCTTGATCCAGTCGAAATGAGGCACAGTCGAGACGGTGGCCCCTACGCGTCAAGAACACGCATTGGATGGGCAGTGAACGGTCCTTTGGGGCGTTGTCGTAAGGGATCTCAAACCTCAGGCTTCTTCGTTAAAGTCGATCCCCAGCTACAGTTCATGGTAGAGAACTTCTACAATCACGGCTTCGCTGACACTTTCGCAGACGATACTACAGAGATGTCTCAAGAAGAACGCCGCTTTATGCAGAACGCCGAGAAGATACAGTTTAAATTCGGGCATTACGAGATTCCCTTACCGTTTAAAAATCCAGAAGCCTTGGTTCCCAACAACAAGTCACAGGCCTTGTCGCGCGTCGGTTGGTTGAAGAAAAGATTAGAGAAAGATTCCAAGTTAAATGATGACTACAGAGCTTTCATGTCAGACCTGTTGGCCAAAGGTTATGCGCGTAAAGTACCTCCCGTTCAGGCGAGTCCCGATGACGGTAAAGCTTGGTATATACCCCACCATGGGGTGTATCATCCCCATAAACCAGGCAAGATTAGAGTTGTCTTTGATTGTTCAGCAAACTTCAAAGGATTGTCGCTTAACAGCATGTTGCACAAAGGACCCGACCTGACCAATTCACTTGTTGGAGTGCTGACAAGGTTCCGCGAGGATAGAGTTGCAGTTATGGCAGACATAGAAGCCATGTTCTACCAAGTACGAGTTCCGGACCGTGACAGTTCGTTCCTGCGCTTCCTCTGGTGGGAGGATGGTGATATGACGCAAGAGGTGCAAGAATACCAGATGCTTGTTCACCTTTTTGGAGCCATATCGTCCCCGGCTTGCGCTAACTTCGCACTTCGAAGGACTGCAGAGGATAACGAGAGTTGCTTTCCTCCCGAAGTGATAAATACCGTGAAGAGAAATTTTTATGTGGACGACTGCCTCAAGTCTCTACCCTCAGAAGCTGCTGCGATTGCGCACGTTACCAACTTGCAAGCTCTACTCTCACGAGGTGGCTTCAAGCTTACGAAATGGGTCAGCAACAGTCGAAAGGTTCTCCAATCCATTCCTGAGTCAGAACGTTCCACCGAGTTCAGAAGGCTTGACCTCTACAGAGACGAGTTACCCGCCCAACGCGCACTTGGCATTCGATGGTGCGTCGAATCAGACACCTTCGCCTTCGACACCTGCATCAAACCTCGACCACCTACACGCAGAGGCATTTTGTCCGTCGTTAGCAGTGTCTTTGACCCTCTGGGCTTTGTCTCACCTTTTGTTCTGGTAGCGAAACAAGCTCTTCAAGATCTCTGCCGCATTAAGCTTGGTTGGGACGACGAAGTTCCCCCTGAGTACAGTTCAAGTTGGGAGAAATGGCTTAACGATCTTCCGAAGCTTTCGTCATTTTCTGTTGATCGTTCTGTTATACCGGAAGGTTTTGGTCCCGTAATTTCCAGTCAGCTTCATCATTTCTCTGACGCGTCAGAAGTTGCGTACGGCTCTGTTTCCTACCTGCGTTTGGTTAATGAAGAGGGCAGAGTGCACTGTACGTTCCTATTTGCTAAGTCCCGGCTAGCGCCTCTGAAGTCTGTCTCTATCCCTCGTTTGGAGTTATCCGCTGCAACCTTATCTGTACGTCAAGACAAGATGCTCAAGAGAGAGATTGAAATGCCACTCAGCAACCCTTCTGTATTTTGGACCGACAGCATGTCCGTACTGCGCTACGTGAAAAACGAGAACAGGCGCTTTCACACCTTTGTCGCTAATCGCATTGCAATAATACGGGACAGCTCTAGTCCAGACCAGTGGTACCATGTGGAGGGAACCTTGAATCCAGGTGACCATACGTCTAGAGGGTTAACAGCTGAAGCATTGCTTAACTGTGAGAGGTGGCTACTGGGGCCGGAGTTCTTGTGGAAGTCTGAGTGCCAGTGGCGAAAGGAATTCGATACCTCACTTGTTATCCAGAATGATGACCCGGAAGTGAAACCTGATCCGGTAGTAAAATCCCAGGCGACGTCTTTGGTAGCATCAGTTGTCTTGTCCAGTTCAGCTCTAGCCGACCGTTTCCAGAAGTTCTCTAGCTGGCATCGTTTGAAGAAGTCGATCGCGTGGATCTTACGTTATCGAAACAACCTCCTCATGGCCGCTAAGGATCGGAAGGTAACTGGTCAGCCGAAGTCCCCCGGCAGGAAACAGTCATTGGTTACCATAGAAGAGATGAAGAATGCTGAGAAAGCCATACTGAAAACTGTTCAGCAAGCAGCCTACCCAATGGAGTTCAGTGAGCTGGGTAAACTGAGAAGCGGCAAAGGCGTTAAGCGAAGCAGTCCTCTCTTTAGATTGGACCCGATTCTGAAAGATGGGTTGTTGTGCGTTGGTGGAAGATTGGCTCGTGCCTGTATCCCGCCTGAAGCTAAGCACCAGATTATTTTGCCGAAGAGCAGCCATATCTCAGATCTTATCGTTGATTATTATCACAAGCTTTCAGGTCATTCAGGGAGACAACACGTATTGAGCATGATACGCCAAAAATATTGGATCATCAAAGCAAATTCCACAGTCAGAAGAG
>JAHPZR010001709.1:27500-35000 GCA_019787425.1 Platygyra sinensis
GGTTCATCTGAATTAATAGTTGGCAACCTGGGAAGAGCCTGGACACATTCTTCAAGCACGCTTAGCAGACAACTTTTTGTGTTTTTTCTTAGTGAGCCATCTGTGTGAGCTAATGCACAGGAAACACGAGACAGTTCATACTTGAGAAGGTCTCCCAAATTAATGTCCCTTGACTTTGAAGCGATCAAAAGATGGGTAAAACGATTTCTGTCTGCATTCACAGTCGCGAGTTTCTCTTCAGAAGGCTTTGCTTGCACCTTCTTTACCACGCTTGCAAGGGTTTGGATCTTCACTTAGGGAAGTGTATCCCAAAATCCCGTTTTGTTGCTGGTAATTCTCTTCGTAATAAAGGAATTCATCTCTTGCATTCCAAGCTCCTGGGCATTGAAGAGGTGAGTAGCGACATCTTGTGGCATCACAACTCCTGTTGCTAGGTTTGACAATGGCACTGTGACCCCATCGTCTACACTCTCCATATCAAATGGATTTGACATAACAGATAATACCGTTGTGATAAGCTTCTTCACATCTTCTTCATCTCTGCTGATTCTCCTTAACCCTGCTTCCTTGTGTGCTGGCTTACTGTCAGAATTGCAAATACCACACAGCTCCTTTGTTGCAGTGGTAATTGCTGTTCTTTCGTGTGCTGTCAGAAACGACCTCTCTAAGGCCTCGGGCTTTTGTGAGATGCCTACAATGCCACCTTTGGTTTTGGAATCGAGATTAACAGTCTGCTCTAGTGGCATATCAGTCCAGATGTGACTGAACGGCTGGTATGATCGGCTTACAGCATGGTTCCCCTGCATGAACTCTTGATGAATTTCTGGTGCAGTATCCTCTAGCAAATGCATGTCGGCAATGTAAGCAGGGAGCCAGGGAGAGTAATTAGTGGGATCCATGGAGAAGTAAGGTGTCATCTCGGCTGTTGATGCAAGATGTAGTCTCCAATCCCCTTTGCGCTCAGCTCTGATGAACCTTAACAACACAATCTGTTCCAGAACTTAAAGAGCTGTGAGGACTCGTATGACTCACTCTTGAAACGACTCAATAAAAGGCTCAGGCTTTGGGTGGAATTACAAAGAGCATCAAAGACCTTTTCTTCTCCTCTGTGGCAGAAGATTCTTTAAACTTGTCAAGGTTTGTTTCTATTTAACTCATGTCAACACCTTCCAGTCGATGATCCTCCCTTTCCTTTTCTAGCCACTTGCAAAATGCTTGCCACTGTAATCTCAACAATGCCTCCATCATCAGCTTGTGGGCACGCACTCCACAATTGTAGGATTTCCCTTTAAGCAATGCCAAGGTAGTGTTACTTCCATACACACCAGATTCTGTGAGCAGATCTTCTTCTATTCCAGACTCTTCAAACTTCTTTCCTATGACAGATAAAAAGTTCAACGCGATGTGAAATCCCCACATACAGACAATGTGGTTTTTCAAACTCTTCAGGGTAGTGCCAGTGTATGTGGCGAGATCAAAGGTTACAACACTGATTGAGACTTCTCGTCATGGCTTGCACAGTTTTAAGTACTGTGTATACTGTACTGTATTCTGTCGGAGAGCCAGCTATCATTTGGCAGTATCCAATGTTTGTGCGGGGCATGCATAAAGTAGATATTATCCCATTAAATGCGCTCGAACTTGGTGTTGTCTGCTGATCTTCGTTGAGTTCACATGATAGGAGAACACGTTGATGCAGCCTCAGCAAGAACCAGACAAGATCTTTCGTCTCTACACTTGCTTGCAAGTCATCTGGGAACCTGAAATCTTGCTCTTGCACTTTACCTAGAAAAGCTTTCAGAGTCAGCCGTCTCCCATGCACACCACATTTGTAGATGGTCTGGGCAGGCAGAGGAAGCTCTAGAGATCTTCTTTTGGCTGAATGGTCAGCAAATACCTTTTGGGGTGAATTGGGCCCAACAGCTATCTTTGATAAGCAACAATGGTGGTGGCATGTGTAGTTTGCTTTCCATCTAGTGTTTCTTCTTTGAGATCGTTATTGTCCACTGCAAACTGAACAAAATCACCTCGTGAGATATTAGATGGAATGATGACGCCCACTTCATCAGCCTTTGTTTTTATTTCTCGAACCAAACCAGTGTTTATGACTTCAATATCATCGTAGGAGGAGCAATGACTCATTTTGTTTAGCAATGTGACTATCTGCTTAGAGCATGTTAAATGATGGACTGTTACTTCAAGTCCGATATGCTTTGGAGTATTGACTCTGCTGTGCATTGCTGTGTGCACCATATCTTGGCCAATCATCAGAACTTGCGTGCAATCATTTGGATTATTACAAACAGGAATGGCTATTCTCTCGGGGATTACATCATTGTCAGATACAATCCAGGAAAGAAAACTGTACAAGCTGTCTGGAAGAAGTCGCCTCCCACTATCCAATGAAATATCAGAAACAGACAATGGCTGAATAGAAATGCCCTTGCAGGTCTTTATGTCGGCCTTAAGTATCTGAGCGGCATGGTATAAAACTTTCAGTTTCTTGATTTCTGTGTCTAGCTCTGCTTTACTTGATTCTGTATGGTCATCACATCTAGGAAAACTTGCTGTGGCATTGATGATACTCTGGACTGAAATGCGGCTTGAATATATCAATTCTGGCTTGCTTGGATCAGGTTGTTTGTGAAATATTATTCAATCCAAATATTGATTCTTCAATCTTTTCTTCAGTTTCTCACTTCGGTAGCTCTTAGGTGACTCCATTCCTTTTAAAGCAAGCATCATTCTGTAACGCTCCACAAGAAAACTCATCTCATATGCTTTACCACCTAGTATTCCTGGAGTTATTTAATCCAAAAGATCCTGAAAGGCCTCCTCATATTTGCACTCTTTAGTTGTGTTTTCCTCTTTGTGAGTTTCGTGTTTTAGATTTGTTTTGCTAACGTAGCTAGCTCGACATGCACTGTGGTATTTTGCATCAGCGGCAATGAGATCCACATCTCTGATGCTGATCGAGAAAGCATCATCACCGCGAGGTTCTGCAGCTTCAACATTGAACTTACAGGAATCAAAACTTGAAACATTTACTAAGGCCTTGCTTCCCTTATGCTTAGCCTTTTGACAAAATAGACAAAGAGACCAGTCTATGCTACATGTACTTGAACGGGATGATCTTTTTTCAGGATCAATTGGCACAGTCTCACAATCACTGCCACAGGGGGATGTATCTACCAGGGGGATAAAACTAAGATTTCTTTTGTTGGTGTATGGTCCATAACAGGTTGCATGCCATACAACTTCCCTTGATTGTAACTCTTCTGCATGTGCTTCAATTCTTTCAAATACTTCATCTCTTCTTTGTTTAGATGCAGCTAGAAGAGCAATGATTGCTGTAGCAGAGGCTTTTAGTAATGTTTCTTTTTTCTCAACTTCACAAATAAGACACTTTTTCCAGTCAGTTATCTTGGGTATCTTAGCTGGCAAGAGCCCAAGTTGCTCAGCATCGATATCAGCTCCACAGCTAGCCATATCTAGAAGCAAAATTTTTGTGTGATCTCCATTGTAAATATGGAGTAGGAGGCATTCACGCAAAGGCATAAGCATTGTAGCCACCTGCAAATTAGTGTCTACAGATATATTTTATGTATGTAGACGGGTGAGTAGGTGTGCATGTTTTTTCATCAACTAAATCACTTTTTGAAATAGTTTCTCTTATGTATGCTAAACTTTGCTTTGAAGAAGACTAATAACAAGATAACCCGCACATTTTCTGCCGGAAATGTTCTATATATTACTAGCAGATGTCATTTATTTTTATTGTTCCTGGCCCGCCTCGACTAGCTTTTGCTACCTGTGGTGCCAGACCATTCTACTATAATATGTGTAAAATGTAATAATAAAGTTGTCTTGTCTATTATCCAGTTCAGTTTCTCCTATTGGAGGTAAAAAAAAACTTTTATCTAACAATATGACACTCAGATGTGTAAAAATGATGGCGTTTACAGACATCAAATGGGTCATGTTACAAGAAACTTTGCGCCTCGAGATGAAAACTATCGATACTAACATAACGTATAGAAAAGACGATTCTAAGAAAATTTTGTAAATATTATGGGACAGTTTTTAAAACAAAGACAATAAACTAGAATTTATTCATGAGAACATTAATTTGATTTAAACGTGGTCTGAAAAGAAGAAAATTCTTACCTTTGAAGCCCTGACATCTTCAACATGCCTTCCACCATTTTTGGGGTCTTATACTCTGCATACAGACCCTTAAGTCAGGGGCAATCTTGTTTGTCAGTCAGTGTGTCACTTTGAGGACGAGATGACACGTGACAGATCTCCGAGAGTATGCAGTTAGACTGGGTACTAGCAATTGCGATTGCTTTGAAGTGTTCCTTCAGCCATTACTTCGAGCATGTTGTCATTGTGCATTAGATTGCAGCGGTTTTCCCTGTGTTGGGAAAATTTTGAAGAGCTTTCCGTCGCAAATTAATTGTACTTGTTCAAGGTAAGTTATGTCCTATTTGAAATTGATCTGTCGTGCTGTTTATGATTGATTTTATTTCTTTCATTTCGAAAATTAACTGCACTACTTTGCCATGTTTCCTCCTTGTTGTTTCATTTAGGTGTTGCCTAGTGGAGTTTCCTCCACGTTACAGGAGTTGTTTACGCACGCATGGCAATATACCTAGACTCGCCTTGTGTTTAGTGCGGATTGAAATGAAGTTAAGACGCTTTCGTAAGTCCAAATTCATTGGCTTTAAATCTGGTGCGGGTTGCAAGTATCTCACGAGTATCTCACAAGCCAGTATTTATCGACTTGAAATATTGGTGTGGGTTACACCTCAAACTGTTAACTGTTGTTTATTATTAGCCGCCATCGTGGGAACTAAAATCAAACAACACCAGTCAGGGATCGGCTGTCACAACAATTTTGTCAAAACCAAGGATGCTTTTTCACGTGTGCGAGAGCGATTTTAAAATGTGATGCTTATGATGTTCTACTTGAATGTGCAACATTAAAAGATGGTATTGGACATTACAAGTTGTGGAATGAGGTGATGTTTTGGTTTAAAACAAATGATGTGCTACAATATTAACATCCCATTGCTTACAAGGCCTGATATGTCCAGAAATGAAGGTTAATGAGATTCGTGCTCTTTATAATAAGCATAAAAAAGAATCCTATTCTTTATTCCCTATAAGCTTCTAAATAATAATTTTAACTGTATCTTAAGCTTGTTAAAGTGGTTGGTTTTATAAATATATATAATCTATGCATATTCTTTTATTTTATGTTATCCAGGGCTCCTGTTGGTAGTCCTGTGACTGAAGGGGTTACCCTGTTTAAATATTAGTTATTTTTTTAAATTATTACTATTTTTAAGTGTCCTCTTTACTAAAAAGTCACCAAAGCATAATTCTGTCAAATTTGAAGTGATATGAAAATGGCACTTTGTGATGCTTATTTATAAAGTGCATTGAATCTCATCAGCCTGCATTCCTGGACATAAGTGTATAAGGCAAGCAAATGATGTGGAGGAAAATCCAGGTCCTACAATATTTAATATCATTGATCCAACAACCAGTGTGTCTGCTAACTCTAGTTATGTAATGTCTGTAACCATGTTTAAAACAAAAATATTGACAGCTTTTAAGAATGAAATCAGAGGATCTTTTCTGCTGATAGTTAAGTACCATGTGATGAATACTTGTACAAATTTTAATCAAAAACTGCTTAAGAGAATATGTAAGAAAAAGTTTTATTTCCAAAAATTTGCCCTCTGAATGTAATGTCTGTAATGTGGATTTGCCACTATTCACCTTTCTTGCACGAAAGCCTTTAATTGTTATTAGAGATAAAGATAAAGTAAGTAAACAGTATTCTGCCAAACAGTTTCCACTTAAACATTGTAATGACTTGTTTACCCTCTCACTTGTAGCAGTTCAACTCCAAGATACTGATATTTGAGAACATCATTTCAACTTAAAGGATTAGCATAAGACCCCAAGTGCGCATTGCGGACCTATTTTTAAAGTGGTGCGGTGCATCTTGGGATGTAAACTTTGGGATGTAAACTTTGGAATGTGGAATAGAGTATGGGAGTAGGAACATCACTTTAAAAGCATTTCTTTTATTTTAAAAACTAAACGAATTAACAAAATGCAAGTTACTGAAAGCAAAAGTATCCAAGGCACTTGAGTGAATTTAATGTTTCTACTGTCTCTATAAATTAAAAGGTTACATCATGATGACAGTCATAAAATTTTAGCTTTGTCAATGACATATCAGTCACATGCTATTTTTACCAAAGTAATCATTATTTTCAACTTGATGTGCTATTATCTGTTAATATTGTTCAAATTATCTTCCCTATCAACTATTGCTATGGTAACACCTAAGCTAGATCACGAGCATCGCAAACTAATAACCTCTTGAAAACGTCTCATTTTCCCAAATTTCAATGTCAAGTTTAATTATTTGTAATTGTAACTCAATTTATCTTCCCTAGCAACTGTTGCCATGGTTACTCCTGGGACGGATTATGACCATCACAACGTAATAATCTCCAAAAAACATGCAACTTTCTCAAATTTCAATGCCAAGTTTATCATTTGTGAATATTGCTCTATTTTTAACCTCCCTAGCAACCGTTGCCATGGTAACACATGACATGCATCAAAACCATCACAAACTGATAGTGTTATAAAGTTGTGTTAGCTCTGAAAATTTCAAAGTGATACCTTGATTGGTTCCAGAGATATAGCTGTTTATAGTCTCGTACAATGTAATATAAGGTTAGGATAGCCATTCACATCCCTCCCACCCCTCTCTAAAAACTGTGACGTAGCACATCACTGACCCCACAAATCATCAGTAAGACAAGTCTGAAGATGATCTATGGATATCAGTCTATCATTATCTGCAGTCAAACCTTTTGTGTGGTGGGGGTGCTACGTGCTCAAATTTTAGACTTCTTTTTCAGATTTCCTCCTCGACTATTATGCTATTTTCTAAATGTTGTTTTCTAAAAACAAAGTCATTTCTCTCCATGGAGTAATTATAGTCAGGAGATGACATAGTTCATAAAAGTGTTGTTTTTGTCACTGACTCATTTCTCTCCATTTTGGACAATTTCCGTTTAACATGCACTATAATTTTTCTATGTGAATTCTATGCAAAACATATTTAATCAGAATTGTTATCAATCTCAAAGCTATTTAAACACTATATTATAGCTATTTTAAAGCTATTTATATTATATGTTTTATCTATGTAAATGTGAAAACTTCTGACCTCCATTAAAAACTATTTATTTCACATGTTTACCCAATTTCAATGCTATTTCAAAGGTATGTTAATACTACTTAAAGCATAGGTTCTCCTTTTGATGCTATGTAATCGCTATAAGGGAATATTCCAGCTAAGTAAAGTCCTATGTAAAAGCTATGTAAACTGTATTTCAAATATATGAGGATGCTATTTGTATAGGAAATCGCACGACCTCAAGTACAATTCGTGATTAATAGGTA
>JAHPZR010001709.1:40000-57500 GCA_019787425.1 Platygyra sinensis
ATTTAGAAAAGGTTCCTCTGACAACAACTTGTTGCTTACGGCAGGTGAGGAAGTGCCTTAGCCAGTTGAGTAAGTTTCCTTCAAGACCAAGGCTGCGTAGCTTAATAAGTAGGCGCTCATGGGCAACACTCTCAAAAGCCTTGGCAAGATCCAAAAAGATGACATCAGTTGCATAAGATGAATTTCTCGATTTCGCAAAGTCGTGGATAGTTGACAGTAATTGAGTCGTGGTTGACCTGCCCTGGAGAAAACCACATTGGTTTTTGTTTATCACATCTGGGTTCTGCCAAGAAGATGTTATCCTATTACGTACAATTTTTTCGCTGATCTTGCATACAATAGAGGTAAGCGAAATTGGGCGATAGTTTTCTCTCAAGTGTTAAGAACCTTTTTTATGGAGTGGAACAATATCTGCTGATATCTGCAAATGCCCAAACTGGAAAGATTTGTTTACCAAGTATGAGATCGAAGGGGCTAATTCTGATGCACACGATCTTAAAATTACTGGTGAAATACAATCTGGACCCTGGGACTTGTTCGGTTTGAGGGACTGGTGAAATACAATCTGGACCCGGGACTTCTTCAGCTTGAGGGACACACAAGTTGAAACAGTTTCATTTTTGAGTCCAAACGAAACTGAAAATCTTCTCTTTGAAGTGTATCAAACACAATGAAGACGTTTTCCTGTGCTCCCAATTCTTCCTCTTTGCCAGGACAGAGTTGATCCATTTTTTCCTTCGTCTCTCTGCAACAGGGTTTTCAGAGTTCAGAAAAGGAATTCTATGCATACTAATTCCTTTTGCAGGATCTGTTATGTTGTCACATTGTGCAGAAACACATCTTTCAGGCATTTTCACCTTTTTAACCAGTCACTTCAACTCTCGGTCAAATCTCTCTAAGTTTACTTGCATCTTAAGTCACATGTTCCTTAATCTATGTCACAACACTCATGTGACTGCGAGAAGACCAATAGGAGTGATGTGCCAAAATGGCGGTCACTTAAAGCGTTTTTAAAAAATCATAAAAGAATTCCATTTTGTTCAAATCGAAAAATTTTTTCGCAGAAGTTCCTTTTTTGATGTGGCCTTTTGAATGGAAAAATAGAAAAAACCTGGTGACGTGGGCAATTTAAAAAATAAAACATGATTCTGGTAAAAAGTTCCTTAAACAGCCACATTTCAGCTTAAGCTGTACTCTCAGGAGTATGCTCTTACTGGAAGGGATGAATGTTTGTGTATGAAGCTGATGAACGTTTGCATATGAAGTTAACTTTGCACCAATGAGGCGATCTTTATACCATGACGAGAAAATGCATAGCTACCTGTCCCTCGGAACAAAGAGGTGATGTTCATTTTTGCTCTAACTTATCACGCTCATAATATGGTAAATTAACGAGCGCATTGCTGACAGCATATACTTGTAACCTGTTGTTCTCATTAATACTACATGTTAATACTAGATTTGAATACCTGTTGGTGGCTGCTTGTCTACTGTCTCTCCCCTGCCAACGTCGTAGGATTGCCATACTGTTATCATTGTGTCTGTGTACTGTAGGTTGTTAATCAAGCTTATGTTATCCCATTTGATGGGGTTCTCCTTGATTCCCAATGAATCAACATCTGATCCCAGTAAGTCCTCCAGCTGATAGCATTGCAGTTTCTAAGTCCTCCACAGTTTAAACATTGTGCCCCTTATTTATAAATCTGCAGACATGTGCTTTGATGGTGGCTGCTTTGTGGTTGTATAGATCTTTCCCTCCTTGAGGGTCACTAAAGTCCACTCTAGAAAGAGTGATTCGGGTGGTAGCCCCCATGGAACGACACGCAGCTAACATGGTTGAACTGTGATAATATCCGCCATTATCGCTCTGGAAGAATGCTGTGATGAGTTCAGGATTTTCTGTTTTCAGTGTGTTCTATGATATGGATAACCACTGAGCTATCTAGACTGCAGTTTTTGACAATGTGCACAAAGGACTGACTCTTTAGATTTCTCTGACATTTCCTGGCAGCCACACTTATGTGCCAAGAAATGCCCCTCTTTGCAAAGTAGTCAGTTTGCGATTCACAGTATTTCTGTGGCAAAAATTTCAAGACCCAGTCCTGAGTGATCATGACGGATGACTAATCTAGTTCATCAAGCACTTCTACTCTGGCAGAGTCCTGCATTTTGCTTCTCAGTTGATGGGCCTTCCAGGACAGAACATTTTGACCTGCTTGTCGCAGCTTGGCATCCTTTTCCTGAAGCTCTTGCTGTGTTTCCGTGTTTAGTGTCCTTGTCGTAAATGTGGCACAAACCATCCAACTCTTCATCTAGTAGTCCCAGATCTTCTGGTTTTAAATATGCCTGGATGTCAGATATTTTAGTTTTCAATTCTTTGCATCAGGAGCATGAATTACCATGATAATGATCACATGGGCTACTGAACAGAGGCTCTTTTTCATCACTCAAGGCGTATGCACTACAGCAGTCAGCCACAGACAAGGAGAGAGATGGGTGCACCTGATAAAAACAGGCAACGCATTATGACTAACTGAAATAGTTTATAGTAGCTCATACATCGAGAGTAACTATGCATACTAGATTGTATTGCAGCTACTGAAATAGACCAAACATACAGTAATGGCAGATTTGTCGCAGTCTTTGCTAAAAGGTACTGAGAACCAGGCAGTAAAATCAAAGATAGCAAAATCTGCACTTACGGATTTTATTTTGAAGCTTAGTTTGTTTCATTGCATTCTTCTCTGCTGGGTATGGAAACATGTTTCATAATAAATGTAAGGAAAGTGAGTGAAAATCAGTCAAGTTTAAACACACCTTCAGTATATGTGAGTAGTTGCATGCGAAATATAGAAGATTACTAGCAAACAGACGGCAGGAGCTGGGTAAGTTTATATTAGTGGCTAAAAAAATGTGTTTCAAGGAAAGAGTTTTGTATCAGAGAAATAAGAATACATTTCAATACTTAGAAATATCAGCACCTGCAGATGTTATGTGCATTTTTTTACTTGTTATAATATGTACATGCATGCATGTTGCAGTTTATTATTTGTTATGCTTCAATTCACCCACAAAATGGCAAACCTTACCCAGAATGAAATATGTGCTGTGCTGTGTTCGAAAAAGGCAATGGGTAATTCCAGAAAAAATCTGCACCCCCCCGACGGATGGGATTCTGGAAATTCTTGCGGGAGGGGGGGTCAAATACTCTGGAAATCCAGGTGGGAGGAGGGGTTGAACTTGAAAAAGTCTTCTGCAGGGGTCATTTTGACCGATAATTAACGCGATTCAAACGTTTAGTTCAGTGACAGTTCATCGCTCTTAGACCCTGAAAATAGTACAAATATTTTGTTCAGATATTTCTCACCTGACAAAAATGATAATCTAAGTTCCTTTGCAGGTCCTTTTATAGCAGAAAACGCGAACATCAAGATACTAAAGAACGAGCAACGTTGTTATGTTGCAACAAAGAGTTTGAAACGCCTGACACATTTCTACTCGTACCCAGACCCAGCACGCTACTGTTGGGTAATTCCATGTTTATAGCCCCGTTGAAATCTTGTTTGTTTGGTGTAAATTATGATAAAGAAAAGAAAAAAAACAACTGATTTCCTTTCACACCTTCGCACTCTGTATTTGTTTTAGGACTACAGGCTCTTGAAGGTAGGATATGTGAATCAAGTTGTCCAGTCTTTAAGTTGTAAAAGAATTTGAACGATAAACGTGTATAAACTTTCGTTCTTCAAAAGGTTTTCATTTAGAAGTTCTCGATCTTTAGGAAGAGACTGACCTTATGTCTCGAAAAGGAACGACTGTTGAACTTTTATATCATATTCTATACCAATTGTATTTACTTTAGGACCATATTTAGCGCAAAGAAAGAAAAAGGGCAATTGATTTTTAGGAGCTAACAAAAGTAAACACTCGTTCGCTTTTTCGCATTTTTTGCTCCGTTCTTTTCTTAGTTCCACGCGATATAATTTAGCCGAAGCTGAAGCATTTTCTAGACGTGATTGTACGTATTTTCTATTAAAAGTAAATTAAATTTAAGCCTCGTATTTTTTCCCGGAAATCCAGGCAGGAGGGGGGGTTTCTTGTCTTGGAAATCCAGACAGGAGGGGGGGTCTTGTGCTTCAGGAAATCCAGGTGAGAGGGGGGGTTAAAAAGCGACCCCATCCGTCGGTGGGGTGCGGATTTTTTTCTGGAATAACCCAATACAAACAACATGATGGAGAAAAAATGGCTATGTGAAATTTTGCACATAGCCGGTTTATTAAACTCTGAAAATCCAATACATATACAACTGAAAAACTCATTAAACATGTATTGCCGGTGAAGGTGAGGGCAATCAACTGCCTGGAAAATACAAACCACAGAACAAGGAAGAGGCAGGAATGGGGAGGAGGAGGGCTGAGGAAACATTTTCGTGTGTCAACGAGCTCAAGAACGCGACAGCCATTATACGATGATCGATAAATACGACATTACCTAAAGACGCCATCTTGAATTCAAAATTCAAATAAGTACCCTCGATTCCATGTTTCTAGCCTCTTTCCACATTACTGTATTCTTAAACTATGTAAGGCTAAATTGTTGCAAAAAGTTTTATTTGTAGACAAGTAATGCATTTATGCTTCAATTCACCCACAAAATGGCAAACCTTACCCAGAATGAAATATGTGCTGTTCTCTGTTCGAAAAAGGCAATACAAACAACACGATGGAGAAAAAATGGCTATGTGAAATTTTGCACATAGCCAGTTTATTAAACTCTGAAAATCCAATACATATACAACTGAAAAACTCATTAAACATGTATTGCCGGTGAAGGTGAGGGCAATCAACCGCCAAAGTCCTTGCAAAGCAAGGGCATGCCCCACCCAAGCACAAATTTCATTCTGGGTAAAGGTATGACAGAGTATTGATTATTACAAAATTGGAACCTGCATAATCTGTTGAGATTAAATCAAAAATGTGGTTCCAATGCTGTGCCGCCCCTGCAAGCAACAACATCACAACCTCTAACACATTCCATTACGAAACAGATTCGAGAGAGGTTATTCTGATATACTTTTTGAAAGCATCAGATTTCCATCTACCCAAATGCCTAATCTTGTCGTCGGAGACACCTTGCTCAGCTGCATAAGTAGCAGCACCAATCCTAAAGCTGTGTCCTTTATATCTACTGGGATCCAAGTGGCATAGTCAAATAACTGAGCCAAGCATTTTACTAAACTCGCCTCTTAAAACTGGGGACCCATTGTGATTAACAAAAAGTGGGCCATGTGCTATGCCATGAACAGAAGCGTAATCCAAGAATGTTTGAACAGGACATGCTTTTGGTTGTCTATTCAAAACTATAGAAAAAGGGTTTTGATTGTTATAATGTTTATAGCTTGTGAATGTAATTGTCAATGGAACCACATTGACATTCCCACTATGTTTCTTAGAAACTTGATCCAGTTGTAAAAGGTTACCATTGACACTGTCCCGCTTTGACACTGTGATTTCACCAATACAAAGAAATGCAAAAAATGCCATTCTACACATGGCCTTAAACATAAATAATTCATATTGAGAAACAAAAAATTTCTAAACCTTTCATGATGCAAACTAAAATGGGAAGGGTAATAGGCAAACTTGAGTCTAGTTTGTAACCAAAGGTTTTGGTAGGATCCTGTAGACTCGCCAAGCGATGGAAATACCCAAGGGCAGTAACATAAGTATTTACTGTAGGGGAAGCATATCTACAATCAAATAAATGTGCAACAAATAATGCCAATGTGGCTGGCAACAACTCTGTAAAAACAATTATTTGAAATTCTTCATAAAGCTTCCATGCCCTACGGTACCTTGGCACAGAAGACTTCTGTAAACTAGCGGATAGAAGATCATGTACTATAGATGCCAGTTTGTTGGGAGTAGTTGGGATGGGATTGATGTTGGCATGGGATCCATGTAAGCCGGTGCTAGTTTCCTGAAACATTTGATCTGCAAATGAGACAGTGCATCTGCAAGAGTGTTCTTAAAACCCGAAATATGCTTGGCTATAAACAGAATATTGTGCCTCGAACAAACTAGCGCAAGTTTACGAACAAAAATCATTGAAGAAGTATCTCTACAGGTGGACTTATTTATCACATGTACTAATGCCTCGTTAATAGTAAAAATTGTAATACACCTGCCCCTAATATGGTCACCCCACAACATTAAACTGAGAACAATTGGGTTAAATTCCCGAATAGCAATATTTCGACCCAACCATTCCTTAGGCCATTCACCATAGCACCAGTGAGAACCAAAGGCAGCTCCAAAACCGTGCGCCCCTGCGGCATCAGTAAATAACTGTAGGCTCACACTATTTTCCCATTTCTCATTAAGAAAAAATGATTTACCATTGTATTCATGAAAAAACTGTTGCCAAGTTAACAAATCTGCCTTCACCTCCTTGGAAACACGAACAAAATGACCTGGTCTTTTGAGGCCAATTGTCAAGTCGATAAGCCGTCTTAAAAAGCAACAGCCTGGAACAACCACTGAACAAGCGAAATTTAGTACCCCAGTAAGCGACTGCAACTCTCTCAATGTTGCCTTCTTCTTTTTGATAAATTCAGCAATCAATTGTTGACATTTCAATAATTTATTTTCAGGTAAGCGTGTCTAGTTCCACACCTGCAAATGTCAAAATTGTAGATGGGCCAAATATTTTTTCTGGTGCCATGGGAATGCCTAAAAAATCACATAATTTTAAAAAGAGTTTAAGACTTCTTGAACACTGACTTTCTGTTGCCTGAATGAGGAGAAAATCGTCTAGCAAGTGAATAAGGTTAGCTATACCGAGCTTATCCTGTGCAATCCACTCAACAGCTGTACTAAATATCTCAAAGGTTTACATGAGCTGGAGCACCCCATAGGCATGCATTTATCAAAATAATATTGACCACACCACTTCATGCCTAAAGATGATAATCTTGAGGATTAATGGGTGAAATCCTGAAAGCACTATTAATATCAGTTTTAGCCAAATAAGAGCTGACACCTGACTGTTTTATCTTTTTAATAGCATGGTCAATATTAGCATATTGAACACTGAATGTTCATGGGATATTCCATCATTTACTGATTTACCCTTGGGATATGAAAGGTGATGGATCAGACAAAATTCCCCCGGGGTTTTCTTCGGAACAATACCCAGGGGTGACACTCTGAAAACAGGAAAGGGTGGTGTATCAAATGGTGCCGCTAAGCTATGGGCCTCCTGCTCCTTAGCTAATTTTTGCTCAACTACTTGGGGCTGTAGTGGTGCAGATAACAAATTAGGAGATTCATAGGATCTACTTTGACCAACAGAAAAGAGATGAAATCCATGCTTAAATCCATCAATTAAAAACATTCGCTTTTGAAGGTTGTACCCATCTAGCAAAAACTCAAGCCGGTTTACCTTTACTGGTGTTGGGAGTGGTAGGATTGGCAGCAACAGGTTTTCCAGTGAAGTTACAAAAACTATGGCAATTTATCATTTCATGAGTCTTTTGACATAATGGGCATGAATGCTTGAAATTACATCCAACACATTTTAAGCCCTTATGATACTTTAAGCAATAACCTTTGGGAACTTGAAAGCCCGACTTTGATTCACCCTCAAATCCCTTTATCAGTGAGTAATTATTTCTGGATGGCTGGGATCTAATCCACAACTCCCACTGTACTGCACCCCAAGAATATGCTTTGGGGTCTTTTTGTCATAGATATCGAAAGTTCTCGTCATAATATCGCCAGTTAAATCCTCTTGCTGCCAAATCCCTAATAATTTCACTATACTTCATCCAAAAGGGGGCTTCAACAGGATATCTCTGTGTGTAGACACCCGCAAAGATTTGGTAGGCTGTCACCCACATCTCAATTGAATTGACATGTTTTGACTTTTGATTTGGCTCCAATATGATGCGTGGTAGGTCATTTGATGATGCCATGTCATTTGAAAGGCATAGATGGAAACTGTCATGGTCTTTCTTATTATTTAAGAGCAATCCAAAATCAACATATTCATGGGCCCATATTTTTCTTTTTAGCCTATCAGAAACTGACATGTCAATAGGGATGTCTGTTGACACAAAAATATCTTTTGGCTTAGACATTAGGTGCGGTTACACACAGCACGGTAAATGGCATTTCCCATAGTAAATTTTCCCGCGGTACATCATACTTGGGTTTTAGTATACCGTGGTTCCAGCGGTTACACACGAATAGCGATTTTCCAAGGTAAAACAAGTGTCACGCAAATGTTTGGTGTATTTATTTTTCAAATAGTGCTCGCCACTTCTCCTTTATTTGAGTTAAACTTCCGCAACTTCCAATGCCAGTCGTTTTGCAATGTTCAGTAAAAGTGTTAAAAATCTTCTCCAATACAGATTTTTTTCCCTTACTACTCTTGGAGTTCTTCAGATTTTCTCAACACCAGTATACATGTAAGCTAGAAACATAGCAAGCTTTTCCAGGGCTAATAAGGCCATTATGCCCAAAAGAACCAATCCAGATTATAAATTTTAGCAAATGTCCACTGACAAATGTAAAGTGAATGCCTGTATTATAGTACCATAAAGAAAAACCTTCCAACAACCTTTGGTTGGGAAAAATAAAATTATATAGTACCAAACCTCTAGCTTGGGCAAAAAATTTTTCAGTTCATGGTACAATTAAACAATGCAACAGGACATAACAACATGAACTTATACATGAACTATGGCAGGGATGGCTTGGCACACTACACATGTTGCCAGAACATATAAAATGCCTGTCCTTATAAATGCCAAATAAACATTCCAACAACCTTTGGTTGGACAAAAGCAAAAAGAACAACCCTGTAGCTTGGTCAAAAATACCATGCACTGCATTGTGCAAACTTAAACTTGCACAATAAACAGGACTTCACAACATGAACATGTACATGAACTATGGCAGGGATGGCTTGGCAGACTACACATAAAACACATAAAAATGCCTTTCCCTATAATAATAATAATAATAATAATAATAATAATAATAATAAATTTAAAAACGTATATCTCGCTTTATTATTATTATTATTATTATTATTATTATTATGAAAAAACCTAGTTACGAATACTTATTAATAATAATAATATTAATAATAATAATAATAATAATAATTCACATCGAAATGACCATAAACTCACAATCGATTTGAGTTTTCAGCTAAAATGAATCAATGCTTTATATCAATTTGGATGATATCGATATTGCCAACAACATAAACCCCTCAAAATGAAACTTATGTAGGATTGGCAACACCATGTATGTGCCAGGAGCATTTATATTCACTCAAAATTATTCAAAATCTTCACAGCCTTCAAAATTGCACCTCGGTAACTTCTGTAAAGTAAATACTGGCCACAACGATTTAAGTCAACTCCGTCGTCCAACAGAAAATCATGGCTTAAAGAATCCAAAATCTTATCTTGCCATACAAACACTTTCAGGCGGTCGACGACAACACTTAAATAGCGATTTAACACTTCTACCTTCTTGTTAAACATTGGCTCAGCTCGCTTAATCACCAGACAAACTCTGACTACCCTTACAGAAAAATGGTTCAACAACAACTCGACTAATTCGTCAATTTGTGAACCAACCGTTTCAGGTGGTGCATTTCAAAGGTCATTGGAACCTATTTCTAATATTACAATATCTGGTGCAAAGCAGGAGACATTCACTTGTTCAAATTGCTTTTTTTTCCTCAACCGTCCACTTACGTATCTAGTTTAAACAGAATTTATTCTTTACAAAAGCGGGCAGTGCAAGCTGTTACCAATTCAGAATATTGAGCACATACTGCTCCTCTTTTTACCAAACTGAAAATTTTAGACATCTTCCAAATCAATACCCTCGATATTGCTAAATCCATGTTCTGCTACCACAATAATCTACTGCCTCCACTTTTCCTCAATCTGTTTATGACAAACAGTCAAGTCCATAAATATGACACTAGAACAGCTGGTAATTATCGTGTTCATCCCTGTTGTACGAACATCAAGAAATCCGCTATTCTTTACCAAGGACCTAAGGTCTGGAACTGTCTTCCTGCCTCTATTACCAATTTGTCAAGCTTTCCTACGTTTAAGTGCCATTGTCTGAGAAAACCGGGCAGAGGCCACGGATTGAGGTCAACCGATTCCTTTCATCTTTCGGCCGTTTTCAACCTTCATTGAGACAGGATGAATGGCAGTATTCGGAAACTTCATCAGCTTTTAGTTTCCGAGATCAGACCACCCCCCCTAAAAACCAGCTGACCAGAACTGAAAATATGTGTAATTTAGATGCTTAACTAAGACAACCCGTAAAATCTTTTCTCCCGCTGTAAATACTTCCAACTTCAGGATACTATTATTTCGATAGACCTGCTATCATTCTAGGTCATCAACAGCCACTTCCAACCATTTATCAATGTCTCAAAGGAAAAATAATTTGCACAAAGAAAAATTTTGAAATATTATTTGCTTGATGAACCACTTTTTCAAAAATCGTTTTCTCAAAAAGGCGGCAGTTTATGAGGAAATGAAATACTTCTTTGTACTCATCATTACCCTTACTATACATGTAAAAAAAACTGAAGTTTGGGACCTGGTAAATTAGAGGCGCTGTCAGCGATAGCTTGAGGTCCACTTTATCACAGATGCGGACGATATGTCATGTCACGGCCAGTTTGTCACGCACTGTTTGATCGCACATAATTTTCATTGCTCAAAGAAATGTTAACTTCTTGATTGTTTAGGGTCTGAAAAATAAAAACGTTGAGCATTTATCTCTATTTTTACAAAAGGAATTAAAAAACAACAACAACAATAAACGCATAATGCGTGCGAATTGTGGAACCCGTTTCTAGCAGAAGTGAATCATGCCGGTATTAAATTCTTGATATTGAACAAAAAGACCGCCATGAACTCGGTGCATGTTCTGTCGTATGAAAGGTCTTTACATGTACTTATTCTTATCAACTACTGAAATGAAGGATAAGTGCCGAGAATAAAAAAACGTATTTGGCAAAAACATACTCTCTTAACCATGACCAAATTAAGCAAGGCAAGCCAAACCATGGATAAAGAGGTCGATTCAGAATGAAAAACTAATGATTGGTGTAAAGAAATCCACATTTTTTTGCCGCCGAACAGTTGGATAATAAATAAAAGCTTTTTCCTAGAAAAGCAGGTGCATGAGAAGATCATGGGAGATTTTGAGGCATGCAGGTTACGAATTTAATGGTTTTGAGCTAAAACAAAAATCCATTGGCAGGAAAAGCTAGATAGGGATATCCAAGTTCACACCGCTCAATCCCACAGACGGTGATTGGTTTATTTGCAACCAATAAAACCAGCCGTAGCAAACCGCGGCGTTTTAACAGGGCTCCAGAGTTTAAAAACACCTTCCTTGTTGTAATATTCATGTGAGTTGGACTGACCTAGCTAGCAGGTGAACATAGGGGTCTAGCGTGCAGACTGTGCCACGCTGTTTCGCTTAGTGATTTCTTCGTTATCCACAGTTTTGCCTTCATCTATGGTCAGTAAAAAAAAAATGAAAAACAGTCGTGCCCACTTCGAATAACAAGCCATACCTTACCCTCATTTAAGTAAGAAGGTTATAAAAGACAGGTTAGAAGGTCTTGGTTAACCATACGCCCCTAATTAGCCTAAATATTCAGTAGAGCGATTTGTGTATGACCTTGAAAATGGTTTCAGTAAGTGTTGGTTATTTGTTTTATAAGCCAATAAATAAAATATCAAAACATGGCCTATTCGTTTTCCCGCCAAAGAAAAACCAATAAAACGGGAGAAAGCATTGTTCGAATGGCCAATCGTGTTGCAGGATGACATCAAAGCGAAGTATCTCATTGATTTCTAAAAGTTCTGGGGCATAAACTTTTTTTACCCGAGCGTTCGCTTAACCAACCAAAAGCCACGAGCGTCTGTATCCGTTCGATAAACCAATCAAACCGCTTTATTTCCGTTCCTTTGTTTTTTCTGATGGTGCATTTTCATTTCAAGGTTATACGAAAATCGTTCTATACATAAATTTGTAACGATTGTTACTGAGGTTTCCTTAATACACACTCTTAACTACTATATACAATGCAAAAATGCCGTAATAGCAATCGTTAAAAAAATTGCGTCACCATTGAACTGGTCTCTGACTGAGTCATCTAGGCTTCCCTCGTATGACTGTTTTTGTTTCAAGTTAATCGACCCCGATACAGTCGATGTCTTACAACAAATTGCTACATGAACAAGAATTAACTAACTCCTCAATGGCGTTTATGAAGGTTACTTTTCTTTGCTGGTTTCCAGTGGTCGTCAAAGAAAGTTTGTACAGATGTTCTTTAGGTCTAGAACTTTGAGATTTTTAAGCTTTCTCTCTTTTGCCATCAAGCAAATATTGTGGCCTTCAGAATAAACTGGGTGTTTAAGATCCACTGCACTGTACACTTCATTCCGTATACTCTCTGCTTCTAAGCGACCTTCCCAGCTCCTAAGATCCTCTTCATCAACATTTTCTTCATCACGTAATGTTACTGCATCGACATGACTGCTTTTCTTTAATGCTGACAGTCGTGCAAAAAAGCTACTTATTTGCCTTGTAGTTTTCCAGTCATCAGGCAAAAATACAGGTGAACTATTCGAGTCCTTAGCTTCCTGCATCTCCTTTGCGACTTCTGACGGATTTGCCTTCTGGCCACTAAGGCCTTCATTGAATTTTGCAATCAAAAGCTGTTTAACGTTCTCGGAGGTCTTAGTAGCAGTTTTTTGACCTTTTAGTGCCCAACCCTGCGAAGTGGGAGCTTCATTTCCATTGCTTGTACCAAGCGCTCAGGTTGATGTAGTCGGCACACTGAGAGTCGTCCGGGAAGCTATTTCGGTAACATGCTGTGCCCATGCTGTGGCATGGCAATGGGCTTGGTCAATCCGCCATTTCGATAGGCCTGGGATCATTTCTTGAAGCTCGGTTTTGCTAAAGTCATTTACAAAAAGGGAAAGAATCTGGCGCTTAGTTTGCCAGTTTTCAGCGTCATTATGGGCAGATATAAGCGTTTGTACCAGGCCAGTGTCTATTCGTTTTTTTTTTTGCTGGTGGTTCCTCACTTACATCTGCAATTACCCTTGATTATTTTGGATATCACAAAAAGCGAATCTAATTATTGTTTTACCTGTTTTATTGTACATTCCTTTTAAGAAACGACACAGACGCAATCGTACAGAAACACACGTCGCTATCTAGTTGGAAATCATGCATTGCGCGCCCAACCTCCAGAGTAGCCAGTAATCTGCTAGCATATAACTGAGTAACCTGGCCAATGAAACGACAGCTGGGACGCGAGTACAATGTATAATAAAAATAGTTATTATACATTGTACTCACAATGCGCCTTCCTGAGGCTGCTCGTCATGGCAATTAACACAAAATTGTTTTCGCCAACTTACTGAAAGTATACAGCTATTTCGAGAAAGGTTGTCGGAAAAAGTGCACACGACAATCCCGAAAGTTATAGTTGTGGGTACGGGCCGGTGGTTTTGAGTTTACTGTTCTTTAAAGAAATTTGAAAGAATGGCACGAAAGAGGCTATGGACGTATGTTTGCGAGTGCTAAAGGAAAGCAACAAAAGTAGGTTCGACAGCTACAGTGTCAGGATCAGTGTATTGATAATATCCCACACCTTTCGGGATTGTCTCGTGCACATTTTTTAACGACAACCTTTCTCGAAGTAGCTGTTAAGTCTTCATTAATTCAAAACATAGTCCCCGCAAAGCACCCGGCAAAATTTAGCATCCATGAGAAAAATTTAGTGCCACACAGTAACCACTATGCGTTTTATTTATATACTTTAGTTATATGTGTCATTCGCTATCCAAATTTAACTGTAATGTAAAATTGCTAATCAGGGTAGTATGAACTTACCACTACAGTTGTCTCAAGTTGCTTTGCTTGTCGTATCTGGTAGTGTCTTTTTCTGCACTTTGTACATATAACTAACGAAGTCAAGGCAAAATAAATTAATAGATAAATAAATAACGTGCCCTGATTTTGTTTTCTCTCACAAAAAATGCAGGGGTGGAAAAATAAGGAACATTCACTCCTTTCTCACTCTTTACACAGTCGTAATGGAAATAAACCAGGGTTTCTACTCAAGATACAGTGGAACCCGTTTATACGGACACCAAGGGGACATGCCATAGTGTCCGTATTATCCGGGCTCTCAGAGAAAACATCAGGAACACATGTTTTATCGATATAAAGACCAAAGCAGACAGGTTTTTTTGAGAAAACATTGTTTAATTTCTTCACTGTAACAGTAACAAGATCATCCTAAGGAAACCTCGCGATCATTTATCATAGTCTCAGAGTAAAATCATTTAAGTTTTGTACAGAGTATTGTTATTGAAACATGCATGACAGTGAATTCATTTGAAAAAAATCTGTGACTTTACTTTGTTACTGTTTTTTTAGCACAGTTCTGAAATTTGATATTAACCCGTAAAAATCTCAGTTGGACAGGGCACAATGTCTACAATTATCACATAATTGTGACAATGAAAATAGACAGTGTGCAGATAACCAGTGTGTGCGGGGTTGACAATATATGACAGTTTGTGACTCGGGAAACAGAAAAGTGTCCGTTGTACGTATTACCCGGTGCCCGTGTAAAGCGGGTTAATTTTAGAGACAATATATGAGCTTTTTGTCGGGACAAACGAAACTGTCCCTATAAAGCGGGTGTCCGTAGAGCGGGGTTCCACTGTACCAAAAAAAAAAAAGATCCTTTCTGTAGAATCACAGGCTACCCAAGCTCAGTTACGATAATTTCACCTAACTTAGTATTCCGTGAATATGTTTGATTTCTTTCCAATAGTTTTATCTAATCGTATTTTCTATGTGTTACAAAACAGTATTCTGTTCCGCTGCAAACTGCTACCTAAAAATCCTGGAAATGTGCGTTGAAATTGTTCAAGTAAGGTATGCGTGTTGTCTTTTGTTCGGTTAGGAAAAACAATACAGTTTATTAAAAAGAATTAAGTCACTGATAATGTTCTCCGGTAAGAAGTGTTCTATCAATGCATGTAATAATGTCTCCTCATACCTGCTCCAAGTGGAACTGAATGGTTTTCCAAGAAAGATATGCTTCTCAACATTTCCAAGTTGACGCATCGAGCATTATTCTGCTTCATGCGCTTTCCCAGATGATCAGGATGGAAACATGTCAATCACTTTTTACCTGGCCATCCATAGGTCAAGAGATATCTATGCCATGGGCACACGGTCATTTCATCTACCTGTTTTTGGCTGGGCGCGATAAAACCGCCACGGTTAAAAAGGACTTCAGCTTCGCCAATTTGCGTATATCCACTTTGCGGTTTTCCACTTACACCGAGTGCGGACAGATGGTCAAATATATTATTCACACACGACTTCACTGGAACGGTAGTAATATCCTCTTTTCCCGGTGCAGGTCCATAATGTGAATCTTCGGAAAAAAAGGAGCAACTCATTTTGAAGATGCTATCGTTTTTCAACATCGACAGAAAAGTGATGAATATTTTCCAAAGCGTGTGTGAAAATTTTGTAATTAGGATGACTGACAGGTGAAATCCAAAAATGTAAAGAAAACTTATTCATGTTTCGCTAATTAAGAGCCCCATAAAAATTAATATATCAAAATTTTTGTCAGTTGAATTCAGCCGTCATTCTAATAGCCAAATTTATATCGAAAATTCCCCGAAAGACGTTTTTAACTTTTTGTTATTTTTCCCAAAGAATCTGGGAGACTGTAAAACTGGCTTTGTGCCATCGCGCAAATGTAAACAAAACAGAAACAGTTTTCAAGAAAGAATGCTGATGCTTGACGGATAGCCTTATTTTATAAACTTTCTTCTTTAATAAGAAGCTAAATTTTGTATTTTGTAATGTACCGAATTTCTCAGTGAGATTAATTTAAGTCTCGGTCAATTTAGAGTGCGTGACAAACTTTCCGTGACATGACCTTTCACTCGATATTGGCGATAAAATTGACTCTTATCTCTCGCTAACAACGTTTCTAATTTACCAGGTCCCAAACTTCGGTTTTTTTACATGTATAGTAAGGGTAATAATGAGTACAAAGAAGTATTTCATTTCCTCATAAACTGCCGCCTTTTTGAGAAAACAATTTTTGAAAAAGTGGTTCATCAAGCAAATAATATTTCAAAATTTTTCTTTGTGCAAATTATTTTTCCTTTGAGACATCGATAAATGGTTGGGAGTGGCCGTTGATGACCTAGAATGATAGCAGGTCTATCGAAATAATAGTATCCTGAAGTTGGAGGTATTTGCAGCGCTAGAAAAAATTTTACGCGTTGTCAAAGTTAAGCATCTAAATTACACGTATTTTCAGTTCCAGTCGGCTGGTTTTTAGGGGGGTGGTCTGATCTCGGAAACCAAAAGCTGATGAAGTTTAAGAATACTGCCATTCATCCTGTCTCAATGAAGGTTGAAAACAGCCAAAAGATGAAAGGAATCGGTTGACCTCGATCCGTGGTCTCTGCCCGGTTTTCTCAGACAATGGCACTTAAAAACAAAGTGCTAGAGTCTTTACTACAATAGTTTCTGAGTTAGTTTCTGCGGCACTCCTTCGCAGCCCTTATCTTTTTTAATATTGTGATGTCGAGGTGGTCTCTCCTCTAAGCGTGGTGGTTTCGTGAGGTCTCCTCGCCTAACAACTTTCTGTATATTATTATTGTTATTATTATTATTTATTTTATTTTATTATTTTATTTTTTAATTTTTTTTTAATTTGTTGTAATATAAAGGCAAATAAATGATGATGATCATGATGAACCGTCCTTCCGCCAACACCAAATAAACGGACCTTAACATCTTCAAGGTCGAAGTTGCTTTTGGCTCGATCATAAAAATGTTTCTTCAAGTCACCACGGAGGCGTCAAACAAAAGAATGACCAAGTATTACTTTCGGGACACACAAAGCCATCTTGGACTGAAAGGAAACAAGAGGCTGTAGGTAGCCTATACTCATGCGCAAGTTGGACTTGTAGAAAATAGGTAGGCAATACGTACATAGTGGGAGATGAAATTGAAAATCGTTGTTATGACAAGTTGGAATGAGACAGGAGAAAGGGTGAATCGAAAAGTGTATCATAGAACTAAGATACAGCAAGAATAAGAACTAACAAAATAGTGAGTTATGAACAAGACTGGCGAGATTGAAATGACTATATAATATATTTTAATTTATTTCATGTCAGTCATTTGTGGTTACTTTATATGAACAGAGGAACAACAATGGAGGTTGAAATGACTATTCTAAAAATTGTTTATGGTGTCAGTGATTTGCAATGTAACAATTGTTCGTCATGAGTCATCTGCAATGTTACTTAACATATATATCATCGGAGGAACAACATCAGTGGGATTGCAACAATTGTTTATCATGAGTCATCTGC
>JAHPZR010001710.1:0-12500 GCA_019787425.1 Platygyra sinensis
CACATTTTTGTAAGTGTGACACATTTTTGTAAGTGCGACACATTTTGTGTGACTCCTTTTTTTAATTGTTGCAAATTTTTTTAAATGTTATGTAATCTGAGTGGCCGAAATGCGCCAGTGAACTAAGAAAGAACGGAATCGCAATTTAGATTTTCAGATAGTACAATTAAAAAGGTCCACTTTGCAACACGAGTAAGCATCTGTACGCTTAATCATTTTAACACTACATTTACTAACCTGGTGCAATAAACACAGAAACATCGCAATTTAGAGTTTTAAACGGTAGAGTTAAAAACTCAACATTCAAGGCACGAGGCTGACTTTTCAAGACAACAGAGCGTCCGATATAAGTCTGTAGCATCTGGTAATACCACATTTACCTAGCAAGTGATGCAGGAATTCATTTCCGCAGATATTATCGCTACGCTGTCTCCTCCCTTTAAAATGTTTTGACTTGGAAGTCAATCACACTTGGTACTATGGGCGTGACGTCACGGTTTAGTAATGATTTTGTCATGATTTCTTGAACTTTTATAGGCGGCCATCTTGAATGGCGGAGCGGGCAGGCTAACGTGGTACCCTATATACTACTGATGCAATGTAAGAACACTACATAATATCGACAACAATCTCATATAAACACTTATCACATAGAAATATTTTCCACTTATGGGACACCGGAGGATATTTTGGAGATTTCAAAACTATGCACTAGTTGACTGAAAACGCGACTGTAACACATACCTAAATGCGAAAAAATGCGATGGAAAAAAAGAAGATAATATTAACAACAAACTTGTATGAACACACTTTTCACGTAGAAATTTTTTTCACGGGTTGGACATGCTGGAGGATATTTTAGAGGGAACCAAACTATGCACTGGTTAACTAAAAAGGCGAGGTAACACAGAGCTAAATGCGAAACAATGCAATGCAAGAAAAGTAGATCATATCCACAACAATCTCACATCTGCGCATTCCTCACTTAAAATATTCTTTGCGCGTGTGACACCCGCAACGTTAATTTAGAGAGGGTGAAACTATGCACCATTTTGATAGAATATGCGAACGTGGCACCAAGCTAAACTCGAGACGATATCAATGCAAGAAAAGTAAATGGCACCCACAACAATCTCACATCCACGCTCTTTTCACGTAGAGATATTTTAGACGTGTTGTACACCCACAAGAACATTTTAGAGAGGACGAAAGTATGCACCTGTTGACTTGAAATGCGACTGTGGGACACAGCTAAACGCGAGACGATGCAATGGAAGAAAACTACATGATATCCACAACAATCTCACATCCACGCACTTTTCATGTTGAAATATTTTTCTTGCATTGCACATGCGCGGCGACATTTTAAAAAGTGTGAAAAAATGAAACTCTAGACTAAAAAGGCAACTGTGGCACCTAGCTCAACGGGAGAGGATGCAATGCACGTAAATTACATGATATCGACATCAATCCCAAATCCACGCACTTTTCAGGTAGAAATATTTTTCAAGCGGTAAATACACGCGAGATAATTTTAGAGAGGGCGAAAGTATAAACCTGTTGACTTTAAATGCGACTCTGGGACATAGCTAAAGCCCAGAGCATGCTATGGAATAAAACTTCATGATATCGACAAGCATCTCACATCCACAGACTTTTCACGTAGAGATATTTTTTACACGTGGTACAGCAGCGAGGACATTTTAGAGACGGCAAAAGGATGCACCTGTTGACTAAAAATGCGACTCTGATACAAGCATAAACGCCAGACGATAAAATGTAAGAAAGCTACATAATATCCACAACAATCTCACATTCACGCAGTTTTAATGTAGAAACATTTTTCTTGTGTTGTACACGCGCGAGGACATTTTAAAGAGTGCGAAAAAGTAAAACTCTCTCGGTTAGTTAGGCGCGCATAGGAATGGGTCCCGTTGAGGGTTATTTTGGCTTATTTGGGGTTATATAAGGCTATTTGGGCTTATATGAAGTTATTTGGTAATATATAGGGTGAATCGAGCTAATGTAGGGCTTTTTAGACTTCAGGTTAGCAATTCGCGGTTAGGGCTATTAGGGGTGCTTAGCTTTAGCTTATTTATGGTTAGGCTTCATGGTTACACTTAGCTGTGAACTTCTGAAGATTGCCTTGGGGTTCTAAGGTTAATGTGGGGCTGCGTTCCACCACTGGAACCACCCTTCACTACCGTCACGTCATGGTTTAGTGGTGATTTCGTCATTTTTCACCGGGTGGGATACCCTGGATGTTATTTTAGACGGAACCAACCTATGCACTGGTTAACTAAAAAGGCGATGTAACACAGAGCTAAATGCGAAACAATGCGATGGAAGAGAAGTAGATAATATCCACAACAATCTTACATCCACGCACTTTTAACGTAAAACTATTTTCCCAGTGTGGTACACCCGCAAGGACGTTTTAGTGAGGGCGAGATTATGCAGCTGCCGACTTAAAATGCGACTGTGGGACACAGCTAAACGCGAGACGATGCTATTGAAGAAAGCTACATGATATCCACAACAATCTCACATCCACGCACTTTTCATGTAGAAACATTTTCCTTCCGTTGTACACGCGCGAGGACATTTTAAATAGTGCGAAAAATGAAACTTTCACAGTTAATGAAGCACGCGTACGAACGGCCGCGTTTAGGGGTATTGTGGCTTATTTGGGCTAAAATAGGGCTTACTGGGCTTATATAGGGTTAATCGATTTGACGTAGGGCTTTTTGGACTTAAGGTTAGCAATTGGCGATTAGGGCTATTAGGGCTGCTTAGCGTTAGGGCAGCTAAAGTTAGGGTTCCCAGTTACGCTTAGCTGTGAAGATCTTAACATTTCCTTAGGGTTCTTGGGTTAGGATGGGGCTGTGTTCCACCACTAGAACCACTTTCACCACCGTCACGTCATGGTTTAGTGGTGATTCCGTCATGATTTCTCGAACTTTTATTGGCGGCCATCTTTAATGGGTACCCTATATACTACTGATGCAATGTAAGAACACTACATGATATCGACAACAATCTTATATGAACACTTACCACGTACAAATATTTTCTACGGGTGGGACACTTTCAAGGATATTTTAGAGAGGACAAAACTATACACTGGCTGACTGAAAACGCGAATGTAATACATTTTTATAAGTGTGACACATTTTTGAAAGCGTGACTCATTTTTGTAATTGTGACACATTTTTGTAATTGTGACACATTTTTGTAAGTGTGACATTTTTGTAAGTGTGACACATTGTTGTAAGTGTGACACATTTTTGAAAGTGTGACACATTTTTGTAATTGTGACACATTTTTGTAAGTGTGACACATTTTTGTAAGTGCGACACATTTTGTGTGACTCCTTTTTTTAATTGTTGCAAATTTTTTTAAATGTTATGTAATCTGAGTGGCCGAAATGCGCCAGTGAACTAAGAAAGAACGGAATCGCAATTTAGATTTTCAGATAGTACAATTAAAAAGGTCCACTTTGCAACACGAGTAAGCATCTGTACGCTTAATCATTTTAACACTACATTTACTAACCTGGTGCAATAAACACAGAAACATCGCAATTTAGAGTTTTAAACGGTAGAGTTAAAAACTCAACATTCAAGGCACGAGGCTGACTTTTCAAGACAACAGAGCGTCCGATATAAGTCTGTAGCATCTGGTAATACCACATTTACCTAGCAAGTGATGCAGGAATTCATTTCCGCAGATATTATCGCTACGCTGTCTCCTCCCTTTAAAATGTTTTGACTTGGAAGTCAATCACACTTGGTACTATGGGCGTGACGTCACGGTTTAGTAATGATTTTGTCATGATTTCTTGAACTTTTATAGGCGGCCATCTTGAATGGCGGAGCGGGCAGGCTAACGTGGTACCCTATATACTACTGATGCAATGTAAGAACACTACATAATATCGACAACAATCTCATATAAACACTTATCACATAGAAATATTTTCCACTTATGGGACACCGGAGGATATTTTGGAGATTTCAAAACTATGCACTAGTTGACTGAAAACGCGACTGTAACACATACCTAAATGCGAAAAAATGCGATGGAAAAAAAGAAGATAATATTAACAACAAACTTGTATGAACACACTTTTCACGTAGAAATTTTTTTCACGGGTTGGACATGCTGGAGGATATTTTAGAGGGAACCAAACTATGCACTGGTTAACTAAAAAGGCGAGGTAACACAGAGCTAAATGCGAAACAATGCAATGCAAGAAAAGTAGATCATATCCACAACAATCTCACATCTGCGCATTCCTCACTTAAAATATTCTTTGCGCGTGTGACACCCGCAACGTTAATTTAGAGAGGGTGAAACTATGCACCATTTTGATAGAATATGCGAACGTGGCACCAAGCTAAACTCGAGACGATATCAATGCAAGAAAAGTAAATGGCACCCACAACAATCTCACATCCACGCTCTTTTCACGTAGAGATATTTTAGACGTGTTGTACACCCACAAGAACATTTTAGAGAGGACGAAAGTATGCACCTGTTGACTTGAAATGCGACTGTGGGACACAGCTAAACGCGAGACGATGCAATGGAAGAAAACTACATGATATCCACAACAATCTCACATCCACGCACTTTTCATGTTGAAATATTTTTCTTGCATTGCACATGCGCGGCGACATTTTAAAAAGTGTGAAAAAATGAAACTCTAGACTAAAAAGGCAACTGTGGCACCTAGCTCAACGGGAGAGGATGCAATGCACGTAAATTACATGATATCGACATCAATCCCAAATCCACGCACTTTTCAGGTAGAAATATTTTTCAAGCGGTAAATACACGCGAGATAATTTTAGAGAGGGCGAAAGTATAAACCTGTTGACTTTAAATGCGACTCTGGGACATAGCTAAAGCCCAGAGCATGCTATGGAATAAAACTTCATGATATCGACAAGCATCTCACATCCACAGACTTTTCACGTAGAGATATTTTTTACACGTGGTACAGCAGCGAGGACATTTTAGAGACGGCAAAAGGATGCACGTGTTGACTAAAAATGCGACTCTGATACAAGCATAAACGCCAGACGATAAAATGTAAGAAAGCTACATAATATCCACAACAATCTCACATTCACGCAGTTTTAATGTAGAAACATTTTTCTTGTGTTGTACACGCGCGAGGACATTTTAAAGAGTGCGAAAAAGTAAAACTCTCTCGGTTAGTTAGGCGCGCATAGGAATGGGTCCCGTTGAGGGTTATTTTGGCTTATTTGGGGTTATATAAGGCTATTTGGGCTTATATGAAGTTATTTGGTAATATATAGGGTGAATCGAGCTAATGTAGGGCTTTTTAGACTTCAGGTTAGCAATTCGCGGTTAGGGCTATTAGGGGTGCTTAGCTTTAGCTTATTTATGGTTAGGCTTCATGGTTACACTTAGCTGTGAACTTCTGAAGATTGCCTTGGGGTTCTAAGGTTAATGTGGGGCTGCGTTCCACCACTGGAACCACCCTTCACTACCGTCACGTCATGGTTTAGTGGTGATTTCGTCATTTTTCACCGGGTGGGATACCCTGGATGTTATTTTAGACGGAACCAACCTATGCACTGGTTAACTAAAAAGGCGATGTAACACAGAGCTAAATGCGAAACAATGCGATGGAAGAGAAGTAGATAATATCCACAACAATCTTACATCCACGCACTTTTAACGTAAAACTATTTTCCCAGTGTGGTACACCCGCAAGGACGTTTTAGTGAGGGCGAGATTATGCAGCTGCCGACTTAAAATGCGACTGTGGGACACAGCTAAACGCGAGACGATGCTATTGAAGAAAGCTACATGATATCCACAACAATCTCACATCCACGCACTTTTCATGTAGAAACATTTTCCTTCCGTTGTACACGCGCGAGGACATTTTAAATAGTGCGAAAAATGAAACTTTCACAGTTAATGAAGCACGCGTACGAACGGCCGCGTTTAGGGGTATTGTGGCTTATTTGGGCTAAAATAGGGCTTACTGGGCTTATATAGGGTTAATCGATTTGACGTAGGGCTTTTTGGACTTAAGGTTAGCAATTGGCGATTAGGGCTATTAGGGCTGCTTAGCGTTAGGGCAGCTAAAGTTAGGGTTCCCAGTTACGCTTAGCTGTGAAGATCTTAACATTTCCTTAGGGTTCTTGGGTTAGGATGGGGCTGTGTTCCACCACTAGAACCACTTTCACCACCGTCACGTCATGGTTTAGTGGTGATTCCGTCATGATTTCTCGAACTTTTATTGGCGGCCATCTTTAATGGGTACCCTATATACTACTGATGCAATGTAAGAACACTACATGATATCGACAACAATCTTATATGAACACTTACCACGTACAAATATTTTCTACGGGTGGGACACTTTCAAGGATATTTTAGAGAGGACAAAACTATACACTGGCTGACTGAAAACGCGAATGTAATACATTTTTATAAGTGTGACACATTTTTGAAAGCGTGACTCATTTTTGTAATTGTGACACATTTTTGTAATTGTGACACATTTTTGTAAGTGTGACATTTTTGTAAGTGTGACACATTGTTGTAAGTGTGACACATTTTTGAAAGTGTGACACATTTTTGTAATTGTGACACATTTTTGTAAGTGTGACACATTTTTGTAAGTGCGACACATTTTGTGTGACTCCTTTTTTTAATTGTTGCAAATTTTTTTAAATGTTATGTAATCTGAGTGGCCGAAATGCGCCAGTGAACTAAGAAAGAACGGAATCGCAATTTAGATTTTCAGATAGTACAATTAAAAAGGTCCACTTTGCAACACGAGTAAGCATCTGTACGCTTAATCATTTTAACACTACATTTACTAACCTGGTGCAATAAACACAGAAACATCGCAATTTAGAGTTTTAAACGGTAGAGTTAAAAACTCAACATTCAAGGCACGAGGCTGACTTTTCAAGACAACAGAGCGTCCGATATAAGTCTGTAGCATCTGGTAATACCACATTTACCTAGCAAGTGATGCAGGAATTCATTTCCGCAGATATTATCGCTACGCTGTCTCCTCCCTTTAAAATGTTTTGACTTGGAAGTCAATCACACTTGGTACTATGGGCGTGACGTCACGGTTTAGTAATGATTTTGTCATGATTTCTTGAACTTTTATAGGCGGCCATCTTGAATGGCGGAGCGGGCAGGCTAACGTGGTACCCTATATACTACTGATGCAATGTAAGAACACTACATAATATCGACAACAATCTCATATAAACACTTATCACATAGAAATATTTTCCACTTATGGGACACCGGAGGATATTTTGGAGATTTCAAAACTATGCACTAGTTGACTGAAAACGCGACTGTAACACATACCTAAATGCGAAAAAATGCGATGGAAAAAAAGAAGATAATATTAACAACAAACTTGTATGAACACACTTTTCACGTAGAAATTTTTTTCACGGGTTGGACATGCTGGAGGATATTTTAGAGGGAACCAAACTATGCACTGGTTAACTAAAAAGGCGAGGTAACACAGAGCTAAATGCGAAACAATGCAATGCAAGAAAAGTAGATCATATCCACAACAATCTCACATCTGCGCATTCCTCACTTAAAATATTCTTTGCGCGTGTGACACCCGCAACGTTAATTTAGAGAGGGTGAAACTATGCACCATTTTGATAGAATATGCGAACGTGGCACCAAGCTAAACTCGAGACGATATCAATGCAAGAAAAGTAAATGGCACCCACAACAATCTCACATCCACGCTCTTTTCACGTAGAGATATTTTAGACGTGTTGTACACCCACAAGAACATTTTAGAGAGGACGAAAGTATGCACCTGTTGACTTGAAATGCGACTGTGGGACACAGCTAAACGCGAGACGATGCAATGGAAGAAAACTACATGATATCCACAACAATCTCACATCCACGCACTTTTCATGTTGAAATATTTTTCGCCGTCTCTAAATTGTTCTTGTGGTTGTACAACACGTATAAAATATCTCTACGTGAAAAGAGCGTGGATGTGAGATTGTTGTTGGTGCCATTTACTTTTCTTGCATTGATATCGTCTTGAGTTTAGCTAGGTGCCACGTTCGCATATTCTATCAAAATGGTGCATAGTTTCGCCCTCTCTAAATTAACGTTGCGGGTGTCACACGCGCAAAGAATATTTTAAGTGAGGAGTGCGTGGATGTTAGATTTTTGACGATATTATGTGGTTTACTTCCATTGTATCCTCTTATGTTTAGCTATGACCCACAATCGCATTTTAAGTTAACAGGTGCATACTTTCGGGTCTCTAAAATGTCCGAGCGTGTGAAATATCTATGCGTAAAGGTGTGTGGATGTAAAATTGTTTTCCATATTTTGTAGTTTTCTTCAACTGCATCCTCTCGCCCTTAGGTATGTCGCACAGTCGCATTTCAAGTCAACAGGTGCATAGTCTCGCCCGGTCTGAAATGTTTTCGCGTATATTTACCGCTTAGAAAATATTTCTACTTGAAAATTGCGTGGATTTGGGATTGATGTCGTCTAAAATAACATCCAGGGTGTCCCACCCGGTGAAAAATGACGAAATCACCACTAAACCATGACGTGACGGTAGTGAAGAGTGGTTCCATTGGGTGGAACGCAGCCCCACATTAACCTTTGAACCCTAAGGCAATCTTCAGAAGTTCACAGCTAAGTGTAACCGTGAAGCCTAACCATAAATGCGCTAAAGCTAAGCACCCCTAATATGCACCTGTTGACTTGAAATGCGACTGTTGGACACAGCTAAACGCGAGACGATGCAATGGAAGAAAACTACACATCCAAGAACTTTACATGTAAAAATATTTTTCTTGCGTTGTACACGCGCGAAGACATTTTAAAAGTGCGAAAAATGAAACTCTTGACTTAAAACGCTGTACGTACGTTTTCATACCAAAGTGCGAAGTCCAATTTGTCATGTTTTACTTGCTGTGCAAACAAAACTAAGCAGCATCTACGGACCAACCTGTTGTCACTTATTGGGCCTAAACGCCGCTATATCCAAACATGTCCAATGCAACTAGTTTTTTTTTCTGTGTTATGGAAAACTTGTTAATCTTCTTCTAACGGTACGTGATGTACCGTAGATGCTACTTAGTTTTGTTTGCACAGCAAGTAAAACATGACAAATTGGACTTCGCACTTTGGTGTGAAAACGTACATCGAACTCATATAATATCTCTGAGGGTCTGGATGGGGTTAACTGGCAACTGACAAATGGCCAAAATTGTAACTGACAACTGACAAATAGCCTAAATTTTAACTGACAACTGACATTTCTGGAGGGTTTTACTGACAACTGACAAAAGAGTTATTGCCCTAAATATCCTTCAAAACCCGTTGTAAATAACACTGTTTTACTATCAGTCGTCAAACAAATGCACGTTTTGTGTTAAATCTTAGCAGCAGGACGCTTGAGTGTCATATTTCGTTAATAATTTACTGTATGACTAGCCTGCACGCAGGCGGTTGGATGGTCGAAAAAACAGGAATTCATAATGAGGTCGCCATCCTTGATCCGCGCGGCTAGGTCTGGGCCGGGTTGAGGGTTGACAAAGCGAGCGAGGGGAGGGGGCGTGGGAAGAGGTCTTTTCTCCCCTCTCCCTGCCCCCCTCCCCTCGCTCGCTTCTGTTATAATTCAATAATCGTCTCTCGTTTTTGGCAATTAGGGGAGTGTTGGGCTGGTAACAGTAATCAACACAACCGCAAGAAGCATGGGGCAGATACGAAAGGCTTTATACAAGATGATTTTCAGGAATGCCATAAAGGGACACGCTACTGTATGGGTAAACGATGGCGCAACATGGTGTATCGGATTGGTAAGTTTTATCATCTTTCATTGTAACCTGCTTGAACATTTTAGTTCTTCTTACTCGGCTAGCTGTTAAATACATGAAAGTGTAAGAGATGGAAGGGGATTAGAGGGGACAGCCATCTCATAGCTCCTCCTTTATCACAGTGAACAGTGAGCAGTGAAGGGTGAGGAGTGAACGTTGGAACGAAGAACTCGTTTAAGTACGAATGTGTATAAATGATAACTATAGTACTGATTACAATTAATAACATTACTCTATTCTAGCTAATAATGTTATTCTATTTAAGCCAAAGTTGCCAGCAACTAGGTATACATATCAATAAATATGAATAAACATGTTTATATATAAACCTGTGAGCCAACCATATTCCTTAAAAAGATTTTTCAATCTGCCTTTAACAATGCATGAAACTGCTTTTGAGTATCTCGCCTCGAGCTGTGAAGTTTAAAGTCAATATAGTCGCATATACATAACTGACACAGGCGTGAGTTATTAAGCGATTTTCTCGTGAGTATCAACAAATCATGTAACTTTTTTCATGCACTTTTTCATGTCAGTTTTTCATGCAATCAGTAAAATTAAAACCCAAACCAGTTGTGACTTAATCGCGTCAGCTACAAAATTAACTTTTTTCATAGACACGTTTTCAAGGGTGAAAACTTCTTTTTTGTTACAGAGGACACGAGCTGCCCTACTGTTGCTGTCGAGAAGGTTGGTTGTTTTAGGGATCTCCACCAAAAATTAGCCAGACCACTGCCAGAATATATTTCCAACGATCGAGACCCCACCGTTAAAACCGGATTCAGTGGAAAGCGAATTGATTGGCGAAACTGGGATATGTTTGTACCGGATTTTGCCTGTAGGTGTCCAATGAAAGCCAAAGAGAAGAATTACACTTTCTTTGGCATGCAATTTTACGGTAAGAAAAACTGTTTTAGCCTACGAAAATTGCTCAGTCACAGGTTATAAGAACAGTGATCTGTGTTATTACTATAACAATTTTACACACAAACAAATACAAATGGCCCTAAAATATAATGATGTGAACTCGAATAAATTTTGAAAACCGCAGAAATAAAAAATGTTGACTCTAAGACCTCTAAGGGCATCGCCTAGCGAGGATGATCTCAAACCAAGCTGAAACTGCTGGAAATAGGAGATATAGACGTTCTCAATTACACAAGCTGGAATGAATTAAGACTCGATCAGCTTGGCACACAAAAATTAAGTTCAATTCAGTCTAAATGAGCAACAGTCAATAATAATACTGTAGACAAAAGTCTATGAATATAAATTTTGACTTTCACTAGCTATAGTTTTGAAAAAAGCGAACGGAAATTAAGGCTAAGATATTATTACTATTGTGTTCCTCTGCCACTTGCTACTGCTAGATCGATTCTGTAAGATTCTTGAATACCTTTTTTATCATTATTCATAAGTTTCTTTTCTTAGTTACTTTATTAAAGTCTGCCAAGAAGCGATTAGAAGTGATCAAGAAACAAATTTGCCTTACAGGAGAGTGCTGGAGCGGCCCAGACAGTCATCTGACATATTATAGAGATGGAATAAGTGGAAGTCGCTGTGTTGACCAATGCTTTCAGCGCTGTACCAAAAGCAGTCCGTTCTGCTCTGGGACAGGTTTTGCCAACTACGTCTATAGGATAAGTAAGAAGGAACATTTGATAAAACTCGATATTCATTTTCTCTTTCTATCGTGGAAACCATTTCTTTGTAACTCAGGTGACTATCGTCACAGTTCAGGGCGTGCTCCGTCCGTGAAAATTAGAAACGTTTTTTGCTTAATTATTTTTTATTTAGGGGATGGTTCGTGCGAAGTTAATATCAGTCCTGTGGGTTGTTACAAAGAAAACAAAGAGAACCTCGCCATGCAAGGAATCTTCCATAACGAAGCGGCGCCAGACAAACCGGAGTTCGCTGGAAATATGCTTCAGTTTAGTGACAAGTATGAAGTGGACTTCCCAGAATTCCTCTGCAGATGTGCACGCAAGGCGCAAATATTTGGATGGGGGTATTTCGGAGTTAGGGAACTGGGTGAGTAATAGTCAAAAAACCAAGAAATAAACCGCTCCTCGTCAAATGAAAAGGGCTCGTTAACTTTGAAACTGAATTTTTTTCTTACTCATTCAGTGGAAAGGCAATGAATTAGAGACTAATTTAATGCAGTAAAAAAGTACCACATTGTGCGTGTTTAAGAGAAAACGTGCATTTATTTTGCGGTCGAGCTCAGCTTGAGAGAAATCTCTTACGTTGTATAAGTGCGCGCGCTAATGACGCGAAAATCGTGCACAGTAGGGATGTGCAATGCAATAGCGAGGAATCGTCTTAATTCTTCAGTCTTGAACAACAGCCAAGCAGGTTTCTCTTCTTTAAAAAGTCAATAATATCATCAGTACGATCAATGTTATCATTGCTCCGTAAGTCTTCCCTAATGGTCTGGACCGTTTCTCCCCTTCTGTGTGGAATCAAGTCCGAAACCTTTTTCTGATTACAGCTAGCTGTACCTCATTACTGTAACGGAAAGCTAGTTTGACAAAGTGTACACACACAAGTTGTTTCACTCTCAATTGAAACTTTATCAGGTTTTCTTGTTAATGTCGTCAATAATGACGA
>JAHPZR010001710.1:20000-26185 GCA_019787425.1 Platygyra sinensis
CTGTGGGACATCGCTAAACGTGAGACGATGCAATGATAGAAAACTACATGATATCGACAACGATCTCACATAGACGCACTCTTCAGGTAGGAATATTTACTACGCGTCAGACACCCGCAAGGACTTTTTAGAGAGTACAAAACTATGCACCTTTTTAGGATTTCTAAGACCCCAAGAGTGAAAATGCGACTCTGTCACATCACTAAAAGCGAGACGATGCAATGATAGAAAACTACATGATATCAACAACAATCTCACATCCACGCACTTTTCACGTAGAAATGTGTTCCACGCGTGAGACATCCGCAAGGACATTTTAGAGAGGGCGACAATATGCAGCTATTGAGGATTTCCAAGATCCCAAGACTGAAAATGCGACTGTGGGACATCGCTAAACGTGAGACGATGCAATGATAGAAAACTACATGATATCGACAACGATCTCACATAGACGCACTCTTCAGGTAGGAATATTTACTACGCGTCAGACACCCGCAAGGACTTTTTAGAGAGTACCAAACTATGCACCTTTTTAAAATTTCTAAGACCCCAAGAGTGAAAATGCGACTCTGTCACATCACTAAAAGCGAGACGATGCAATCATAGAAAACTACATGATATCAACAACAATCTCACATCCACGCACTTTTCACGTAGAAATGTGTTCCACGCGTGAGACATCCGCGAGGACATTTTAGAGAGGGCGACAATATGCAGCTATTAAATATTTCCAAGATCCCAAGACTGAAAACGCAACTGTGGGACATTGCTAAACGCGAGACGATGCAATGATAGAAAACTACATGATATCGACAAAGATCTCACATCCACGCACTTTTCACGTAGAAATGTGTTCGACGCTTGCGACACCCGCGAGAACATTTTCGAGAGGACGAAACTATGCTTCTGTTAAGGAGTTTTTAAGATCCCGAGACTCGAAAACGGAAGTGTGGGACATCGCTAGACGTGAGACGATGCAATGATAGAAAACTACATGATATCGACAATGATCTCAAATCCACGCACTTCTCGCGTAGAAATGTGTTCCACGCGTGAGGCACTCGCGAGGACATTTTCGAGAGGGCGAAACTATGCTTCTTTTAAGGATTTCCAAAATTCCGAGACTAAAAACTCAACTGTGGGACATCGCTAAACGTGAGACGATGCAATGATAGAAGACTATATGACATCGACAACGATCTCACATCCACGCACTTTTCACGTAGAAAATGTGTTTTCACGCGTGAGACACTCGGGAGAACATTTTCTAGAGGGCGAAACTATGCTTCTGTTAGGATTTTTTTAGTATCCCGAGACTGAAAACGGGACTGTGGGACATGGCTGAACGTGAGACGATGCAATGATAGAAAACTACATGATATCGACAACGATCTCACATCCATGCACTTTTCAGGTAGAAATGTTACTACGCGCAAGACACCCGCGAGAAACATTTTAGAAGGGCGAGACTATACTCCAATTGAGCATTTTAAAAGATCCCGAGACTGAAAGATGTGACTGTGTCACATCGGTAAACGTGAGACGATGCAATGGTGTCAACAACGATCTCCCATCCACGCACTTTTCACGAAAGAAATGTGTTTCCACGCGTGAGACACCCGCGAAAACATTTTCGAGAGGGCAAAATTATGTTTCTGTTAAGGATTTCCAAGATCCCGAGACTGAAAAACGCCACTGTGACACATCCCTAAACGCTAGACGATGCAATGATAGAAACTGCATGATATCAACTACCATCTCACATCAATGCACTTTTCACGAAAAATGTGTTCCACGCGTGAGACAACCACGAGAACATTTTCGAAAGGGCAAAATTATGTTTCTGTTAAGGATTTCCAAGATCCCGAGACTGAAAACGCCACTGTGACACATCCTAAACGCTAGACGACGCAATGATAGAAAACTGCATGATATCAACTACGATCTCACATCGATAACTTTTCACGAAAAATGTGTTTCCCCGCGTGAGACACCCACGAGAACATTTTCGAGAGGACAAAACTATGCTTCTGTTAACGATTTTTAAGATCCCTAGACTTAAAACGGAACTGTGGAACATCGCTAAACGTAGACGATGCAATGATAGAAAACTACATGATATCAACAACGATCTCAAATCCACGCTCTTTTGCGTAGAAATGGTTCCACGCGTGAGGCACTCGCGAGGACATTTTCGAGATGGCGAAACTATGCTTCTTTTAAGGAATTTCAAAATTCCGAGACTATAAAACTCAACTGTGGGACATCGCTAAACGTGAGACGATACAATGATAGAAGACTATATGACATCGACAACGATCTCACATCCACGCACTTTTCACCTAGAAAAAGTTTTGTTTCGCATGGGACACCCCAAGGACATTTTAGAGAGAGCGAAAGTATGCACGTGTTTACTGGAAACTTCACTGTGGAACATAGCTAAACACGAGACAATGCAATGGAAGAAAATTACATGATATCGACAAGAATCTCAAATTTACGCATTTTTCGCGTAGAAATATTTTCCAAGCGTGGTAGACCTGCGAGGACATTTTAGAGAGGGCGAAAAGTATGCACCTGTTGACTAAAAACACGAATCTGGGACATAGCTAAACGCAAAACGATTCAATGGAAGAAAAGTAAATGATATCCACAACAGTCTCACATCCACGAAATTTTCACTTAGAAATATTCTTTGCGCGTGGGGCACCCGCGAGGACATTTTAGAAGGAAAGAATCTAAGCACCTGTCGACTGTTAACGCGATTGTCGCACAAAGCTAAACGCGAGACGATGCAATAAAAAATACATGATATCCACAACAATCTCACATCCTGGCATTTTTTTACGTACAGATGTTTTCTGCGCGTAGTACACCCGCGAGAACATTTTAGAGAGGGGGAAAATACGCACCTGTTGACTAAAATGCGACTGTGGGACATAGCAATGAAACAAAAATGCATGATATCGACAACAATTTTACATCCACGAACTTTTCACGTAGATATATTTTCCTTGCCTGGTACACCCACGAAGTCATTTTAAAGAGGGTGAAACTATGCACGTTTTGACTGAAAACGCGACTGTGGGACATAGCTAAACGCGAGACAATGTCATGGGCATAATTTACATGATATGCACAACAATCTCACCTCCACGACCCCTTTACATAAAAATCTTTTCTAACCGTTGTACACCCGCGAGGACATTTTAGAGAGTGCGAAAGTATGCATGTTGTATGTATGTTGACTTAAAATGCGACTGTGGGACAAAAATAAACCCGAGACGATGCAATGGAAGAAAACTACATGATATGGACAATAATGTTACATCCACGCACTTTTCACCTAGAAATATTTTCCACGCGTGGGACACTGGCGAGGACATTTCATAGAAGGCGAAAGTATATACCTGTTGGCTTAAAATGCGACTGTGGAACATAGCTAAACGGGAGACGATGCAATTGATGAAAACTACATGATATCGACGACAAGCTTACATAAATACACCTTTCACATAGAATAGTTTTCACGCGTGGGACACAAGGGAGAATATTTTAGAAAGGGCGAATCTATGCACCTGTTGACTGAAAACGCGACTGTGACACATAGCAATGCAATGGAAGAAAAGTACATGATGTTGATAATAATCTCACATGCACGCACTTTTCACGTAGAAATACTTTCCACGACTGGTACACCCGCGAGGACATTTTATAGGGGGCGAAAAGAATTTACCTGTTGGCTTAAAATGCGACTATGAAACATGGCTAAACGCGAGACGATGCAATGGAAAAAACTAAATGATATCAAAAACAATTTCACATCTGCACACTTTTTACCTAGAAAATTTTTTACGCGCGGGACATCCGCGAGGACATTTTAGAGAGGGCGAAAGTATGCACCTGTAATACTGAAATCGCGACTGTGACACATAGCTAAACGCGAGACGATGCAATGGAAGAAAACTACATGATATCGACAAGAATCTTACATTTACGCACTTTTCACTTAGAAATATGTTGCACGCGTAGTACACCTGCGCGAACATTTTGGAGAGGGCGAAAGTATGCACCTGTTGACTGAAAATGCGACTGTAAGACATAGCTAAACGCAAAACGATACAATGGAAGAAAACTACATGATATCGACAACAATCTTACATCCACGCACTTTTCACGTAGAAATATTTTCCATGCGTAATACACCTGCGAACACATTTTGGAGAGGTCAAAAGTATCTACCTGTTGATTGAAAACGCTACTGTGACACATAGCTAAACGCGAGACGATGCGATGGAAGAAACTACATGATATCGACAGCAATCTCACATCCACGCAATTTTCATGTAGAAATATTTTCCACGCGTGATACACCAGCGAGGACTTTATAGAGGGGGCAATACGTTGCACCTATTGACTGAAAACGCGAATGTGGGACATACCTAAACACGAGTACGCGTTTATAGATGATACTAGCCTAAATTTGGGCATCATTTGTGGAAACTGACATAATTTTTGCCAAGTAGCAATGCTAGCATAATTCGCATATTTTGATAATTATCAGATCGTTTTTGATGCTACAATTAAATCATTGTTCATCTCTAGTTCAAAGCACTTGGTGACGTTATTCGATGTTTTGTTTGTTGGTTTAAGTAGTAGCATTTGTAGTTCACTGTGAATCACTGAGCGGCGTCTGAAACGGTCTGAGCCCGGGTCTATGGTGCACCAGAAACGGAAGTCACATTATAGGCCAATGAACCACATGTTTATTTGAATTTCTTTGTGGATTTGTTGCGTTTACTTCTCGTAGACCAACGGCTTCTAATTAAAAAATGTATTTCTTGGACTTATTTGCAATTTTTTCAAAGAGCATAATTTTAAAAGAGGGCCATAATTTTGAAAAAAGAGCATAATTTTAGCATACTTTCGCTAAAAAAGCAATGCTATTAGCATAATATCTACCTTTACTAGCATAAATCTATAAAGGCCTAAACGCAGGACGATGAAATAAAGAAAAACCACATGATATCGACAACAATGTCACATCCACGCACTTTATAGGTAAAAATATTTTCCACGCGTGGGACAGCCGCGAGGTTGTTTTACAGAGAACGAAACTATGCACCTGTTGATAGAACACGCGACTGTGGCAGATAGCTAAAAGCGAGACGATGCAATAGAAAAAAAATACATAATATCCACAACAATCTCACATCAACGCATTTTTCACTTAGAAATATTCTTCACGCGTGGTGCACCCGCGAGGACATTTTAGAGAGGGCGAAACTAAGCACCTGTATTTGCCAAAAGCGAATCCTTCTTGGCCACTTACAGCAACGATTTACAAACGCTCGATCGAGGAGAGGTTTGAACTAACGAGAAACAACAAAAAATACTATCTTACAAACTGTAGAAATATAAAGCTAAAAAGCGACTAAAAGCGAAACACAATGAACAAAGTAAAAGAAAACTTACATTGTTTGGTGCTGTAGGCCGCGAAAGGGAAACTCTATGTAAGTTTATAATACAAGATGAATCCTTGTTGACATCAACGGTGAACTAAAAACTGCAGCGCGTGCGAAAGTTTAAAAATCAGAATATTAAAGAACATGCAAATTTAAACGCGCGGGAAAGAAACACAAAACATATTGCCAAACGAACGCTAATGAACGAAAATTAAATACTGAAAGTGCTAAACTCTACAGCACCCGTCGACTGTGAACGCGATTGTGGAACATAGCTAAACGCAAACTGACGCAATAAAAGAAAAGTACATAATATCCACAACAACCTAACATCCTCGCACTTTTCACGTAGGGATGCTTTCCACGCGTGGTATACTCGCGAGGACATTTTCAAGAAGGCGAAAGTATCCATCTGTTGACTTAAAAGGCGACTGTGGGACTTAGCTGAACACAAGAGGATGCAAGGGAACAAAACTACATAACATCGACAACAATCTTGCATTCACGCAATTTTTACGTAGATATATTTTCTACGCGTGGTACATCCTGGATGACGTTTAGAGGGCGAAAGTATGCACCTGTTTACTAACAACGCGACTGTGGAACATAGCTAAGAACGAGAGGATGCAATAGACCAAAACTACATGATATCGACAACAATCTCATATCCACGAACTTTTCACGTAGATATATTTTCCACGCGTGGTACACCTGCGAGGT
>JAHPZR010001711.1:0-25000 GCA_019787425.1 Platygyra sinensis
CCTTCTACTAAGCGTGCGTGTCTATAGAAAGATAAAGCGGGAGGAGAATATTCCATCGAAAACGAAGCAAACTTCAGCAAGAGAACATACAGAACATTGTTTAGGTTTTTTGCATATGTTGCAGTTAATTTTTGGTTTCAGTTAATTTTATAATTTTACTAGTTAGTTTTTTTCTAACTAGGTGATTTTATTTTTAACTAGTTAGTTTTCTTCTAACTAGGATGTTTTTCCACTTTTTTATTGGGGGGGGGGGGGGGGGTGTTTCTCAAAAAGAGTAACACGCTCACCACCAGCTCTAACCTTATACCAATTCCTAACCCTATTGACCCCCCTTACCCTATCCCTGACTCCATCCCTAGACCTAGCCCCCCCTAGTTTTTTTTTTATTATTTTGCACTCACCTGGATTTGGAAATTTCAAACCAGTTTGAAAAATATGAACCAGTTCAAAATAAAATCACCTAGTTAGAAAAAAAACTAACTAGTTAAAAATAAAATCACCTGGTTAGGAAAAAACTAACTAGTTAAAAATAAAATCACCTAGTTAGAAAAAACTAACTGGTTAAATTATAAAATTAACTGAAACCAAAAATTAACTGCAACACATACGTAATATTTCGAAAACGAAGCAAACTTCAGCAAGAAAACATACAGAACATTGTTTAACACACCTAAACAAAACTGCATGTGAAATTTGGAGCCTTTTTGACAAAGTTCAGTTTTAAGTAAAATACTTCAACGCCCTTTTTCCACCGAACCCTTCAATTGGCTCTTGCATATGGCTGTTCTTTTGTGCATCATGATTAGACAAGTGGATCTTGGATTGGCGGCGATCATGGCAGATCAGTAGAAATTAGCGTTTGAAATGGTGAAAAAGCAGTTTGAACCCGACATCCTTCCCGAGCAACGGGAATCTGTCAAAGATTTTTGAAGGCAACAGTGTTTTTGTTATTAAAATCTTTATATGCCTTCCAATTGTCATGGATATTGTTCATTCTAAACCTCTTGGACCAAGTCTTTTATTTGAACAATATGGCTACATCAGTAATAGCTATACCCAGAGACAACTGAGCAGGTTTTGAACAGCAAATTAATGTCATGTTCCATTCTCCCGAGTGATTGTTGTCAACCTCTACCTAGAGAGGCATATTTAAAGGCCAACGTTTTATTGAAATGTTGTTCGGAGTTGCTAACGCAATGGGATCAATATCAGTATCTGGGCAACTGCACACCTACCCCTCCCCTAACCCAACATGTTACAATAAGTTAATAAGTTACAATGGTAGTGTTACTGTTGGGTTAGGGGAGGGGTAGATGTGCAGTTGCCCAGATACTGATAATGATCCATGCAATGGTATGTTTATTTTCTTTGCCGCTTTGCGTGTTCGGTTAGCATTCACAGCCCCACAGGATTTACATTTTAAGCACATGTCAGCACTCACTGAGCCATCTTTTTGGTGGTTTTATTCAGTGGAAAAAGTCCTCAGATGATGAATTAATATATACTAAAATATTCCGAATATTCTGTGCTATTTACCTCCGAGCAACTCGGGAAAAAAAGGTGTCCTGGTTTGCATGACAAGTGAAGAAATCATCCAAATTAATTTTTTGTAGTGTATATTATCTCACTGTTTAAGTATATAATAAAACAGCTATTCACCGAAGTGGAGGTGGCTAACGTTGGATATTTACCTCACCACTTCGCAGCTCGGTAAATATCCACTGCTAGCCACCTCCACTTCGGTGAATAGTTGTTAATTACTGGTATCCAGTTATACATCATCTTCGGGTGATGTCGAATCGCTGCAGTTAGCAGTAGAAAGAGGAAGGCTCTTTTAATTTGATCGTCCAGCGCTATCGAGTCAGGTCGTGGAAGAAGGTATACCATGTACGATTTAATGTAGGGAAAAGAATTTTTGGGACATTTGTGTAACAGTTTTCATCTGTGCGCGATTCCAATGAACATCCTGCTCATGCACAGACCTTTTTTTCAAACTTTTAGTAGTGTTACACAATGTTACAGCCTGTTGCACCGTGTTACAAACACCATGTTACACCATGTTACACAGTGTTACAAGCTGTTACACTGTGTAACATGGTGTTGCACGCTGTTAAATGGTGTTACACGCTGTTACACAGTGTTACATGGGTTTTACAAACATGGTATCTTCTCATTAGGTTCAAAAGAAGGTTTCTGTACAAATTCGATAAATATCTCTAACTAGCACATACCAATTTTATAGTATGCCCAAGCTCGGTTATTTCGTCATCTTGCACACTAACATCATTTTTAGAGTCGCTCTGCCTTTCTAAAGAAACATCAAATACCATCAAGGTGTTTGAAAGAATCTTTTAGTGGAAATTCTATGAAAATTTTTGACTGCCGGGCATTTAGTCCATTTACAACCTTGTCCGGCTGCTGGGCATTTAGACACAACCTAATTTTTTTAGGTCTGACTGACTAATATTTCGTCTGAACGCAATAATTTCTAAATCGTCGCTTTGTTGCTTCAACCTCTGAGATCTTCGTTTTATCAATTGTGATCGTCGTGTCTTCGATTTTGTCAGAAATACCCATAGAGAGTCTCAACTTTCACAGATTCCCGTAGCTCAGAGAGATTGTCAGATAGTTTGAACTGCATTTCACCACTTCAAATGCTAATTCCATGATCACTGTCAAGTTTATTTTGTGTATCTGGTATGCATTGTTAACCATGGTTCCACGAGATCCAAGTGCTCGTCTAATCATGTTACACAAAAGAACAGCCATATGCAAGAGTCAATTAGCACCTATTACAGAAAACCCTGGGCAGAACAAGCTTTTGGTCACTTATTTGCAGAGGACTATACCGGGGTTTAGTTCGTCTGCAACACAGGCTAGTAAGACTTGGACTGAGGAAGATTGTTACTCACCCACTTGCACGAATACTTGAATGTGCTGTTTTCTAAAAGTACATTCTTGTCCATCTAAGGGGCATGTTTACAGTTACAAGACTGTACAGCTCCAAGGAATTTGCTCAACCCCAAACTCTGTGTCTGAGAACTCCAAAATTTCCAACCTTCATGGTTATGGAAATTTGGATGTTATTGCTATGGATATTAGAAAGTGCCAAAATTGTTGTTCATGTCTTTTATGGCAACTATTTGCAAAGGATCTGATCACCAAGGTGTAGATATTTTAGGGGACAAAAGGGGAAATCATCCATTTATTTTAATTATCAAAACATACTTGTTTTGCTCAGACCAAATCACTCCTCTGTACAGGTCACTGAATTTCCAAAAGTGGTTGAATCTCTGAATTTGGTTACATTTTCCACACCAACTTAAATTGACACCAATGTTGATTTTTGAGGATCAGAAAAAAAGAAAGGGAATTTGGTGATCTCCTGAATTTTGAAATTCTTAGGTTGGTACCTCTGCAAGTTACAGTGTACATGTATATAATATAAAAAAAACAAACTGTGATAGCTACATGTATGTAAATAAATAGTGCATGTTAAACTACAATGTATTATCATTTTCACCTGAATTGCACTTGAAAAGTTGATTTGGGAAGATACTTGTGAAGTAAAACAACATCTGGACATACATGAAGAGTTGGAGCTTTAGTTACACGTAATGACCTAAAACAGAGGCAGAGTTATGATACATCATCAATTAAACAGGAGTAATAAGTGAAACCTTAAACACTGCCTAGTTGTATCGGGTGCATATCTATTAAACAGGAATGATCATATCAATTTAATAGGCTACATTTTTGCACCAGTTAATTAATAAACTCAGTAGATGAATTTGATACGAAATGACCACTTAGTGTTTGTATTTTAAATATGAAGTACACAATTAAAAAGTTAACCCTGAGCCGGCAAAACTTCAAATGACTAATACACATACAATCATCATCATCATCATCATCATTTATTTGCCTTTATATTACCCAGGGTAACACGAGTTATATAAAGTTATTATATTTAACAAATAAAGAAGCCTAAGCCCTGTATTACACTGTGATAAAACACGACAGGCATTTGAGAACACGAGGGAAATGTAGAAAGCATGAGCCACAGGCGAGTGTTTTCTACATTTCTCGAGTGTTCTCAAATGACTGGAGTGTTTTATCACGAGTGTAATACACAGCTTAGGCTCCTTCATTTGCTTTATGATATAGATTTTACGCGCACAAAACAATAAAACACGCTTTTTCTATGTTTTATACTCTGATAAAACATAGGTTTTTGACCAATCAGAGCACACGCAGGGTCCTAACTATGTTACAATATGCAATAAATTATGATTACATTTTTTTAAGTGCTTCCATTAACACTGCATACTTTTACTAGTTATTGTGAGCTTGCCATAAGCTGTCCCAACTCAAGGTGAATCCACTTAAAATAAAATTGTTTAGTATAATTTCCAGAGTGAATATTAGAATTGGACATTCTGATTGGTCAAAAAGCTTTATCTTTCTTCTTCCTGCTTCTTGAACCTGTTCAATGCCTCCACAAGACTTTTTTGTACCTTATCTTTTGCCCAGTCACGTACTGAAATATTATCTTAATTCTCAAAACTTTCTGCCATTTTAAACCATGCATCTGTCCCCTAATAGATCATAGGCAAGAACCAATCAAAATGTGAGAATAACTTGGGTTATTGTATAAATTCTTAGTGACCATGAAGCTGGTATGTCATTTACAAGATGATTGACTAGTTACTTAAAAAGGTCATATCATCAAAAGATTGCATCAAAGGTCAAATGAACCAATTTTGAACAATTGTTTTTCATTTGAGTCCAATGTGTTTATGAAGTATAAAATAAACATGTTCCAAAGTTTCAAATGAATTGGTTGAAGCATCGCTGAGATATTGGAATGTTAAAAGAGAATGGCTTATAAAAGTGAAAAGGGAATGCTTTACGCCCGCGAAGCATTCGTGCATTTGTGTTTAACTCTTTATGGAGGACAGCTTTGAACAAAATTTTAGGACTCTCTTTTAAGCCTCATCAACTTCCATTCCAAAAAGATACAGTACCAATGATTCAACTCCACTGTGGAATGTTGCAAGCCTGCAACTGGACAAACAAACCATGAAAAACAAGCAAATAATGCCCTCCAAACAACCTGTAGGCAAACTCCTCGGCCATTTCCCAAGTAAAATATGGTTTGTATTTAGATCCAAAAACCTTCTCCACAAATAACTCAATGACAAAGAAATGCAATTGTCAAGATAACGATGACATCATGAAGCAGAGTTTCCAATCCATTCTTCCAGTAAACCAAACTCATTCCCAGGATCCTCTCTCCAATTTGAGAAAGTATTGATTGATTGATCCTGGTTTTGGCTGGTCACGTGTCTATGTATGCCAACCAACAGAGGATAGGGTCTTCAACTTAATTTTGTCAACACGATCTAGGGAGGTGAATGTTGTGCTATTGTACAGAGGATACTTTGAGAAGGAAGTAAGTTATTTCTCAGAGATCCTGCCTGACCAGTGCTTCGTCTCTACCTGAGTTTCTATGAATATGAGATGTTGATTGAGAGGGAACTTAGCTTGTATTTCACTGCTTTGTTAAATAACCAACAACAACCTGCTTTGGATAAGTTCAATCAGTTTTTCACACCAAATGTCAGCATGCTGACATTGTAGATGTCAAGTTCTTAATAGAAGTTTTTCGCTACAAGTTAAGGGAGTGACCATCAAACTGTTGATGGGAGCAATTCAATCAAATCCAAAAGTACCTTTGCAGGTACCTCTCGCCTCGTTTCTCGCGAGACGAGTCTCGTTTATCGCGAGACAGTTCTCGTTTCCTGCAAGACGATTCTCATTTCTCGCGATACGAGTCTCGTTTCTCTCGAGAATCACTGAGGCGTTCAGTATGGAATATATTACTCGTGAGAAGCCGGTTTCCACGTACAGTAAAAGGTCGCTACAAAAGTGATGGAACCGACCGACAAGACGATAAAAAAGACACTGAACGGCAATTGTTGGCGAGCTTGAAATATCTTCGATATATCCGGTTTTATTTGGCACAACTGGATGATTCAAACGCTGAAATAGTCACAATTTACAGAAAAAGTGTTTTATCGAAGTTTTTACGATGCGCCGTTAACATTCATCTAATTTTTGACAGGGAGAAGTTTGCCCTCTGCACGTGCTGGTGAGACAACTGAAAGAGATCTTTGATCATTGCATCGGCAAGGTATAAAATGCCCGCAGCCGTAAAAACCGGTTTTGAACGTTTAACATAAACCTAACACAAGGTACTAAGCAAGGGCAAATCTCTTATATATCGGCCAATAAAAAGTTATCCTAGGCAATTATACTTTTAGCTGAGACTCGACTGTGTCTTTCGCTTCACTTTGCGCTTTCAATTACGCGTACCTTGTCTCGTTCCTTTCAAAGTGTCACGCGAAGAACCGCCAAGAAGTTCTTGCGGTTCGAACATCCTACAGCGAAGAAGTTCTTGCGCTTTTATCATGCAGCCGCAAAGAAGTTCTTGCGGTTTCCAGGACTCAAGCTCAAGCGACCCTCAATCAGCCGCAAGAAGAACTTCTTCTTGCGAATGCAAAAAAAAGTTTCGTGCATAACTTTTGGGCTGTACTGTATACATGAGCGTGGCGGCGCCGATGGACACTGTAGATATCCAGCGCGAAGTTTCATCTTTAACTCAGACGCACAGACAAAACAAATGCGAGTGAAGTCGATCAATACATGTACATGTAAAACAGCACACGACAATCCTTACTGCAAACAACCGCTAATACAGAAGCGGTACTTGCAGTGCACTCGCGATAAACGAGAAATTTCTCGCGAGACAGTTCTCGTTTCCTGCGAGACGATTCTCGTTTCTCGCGATACGAGTCTCGTTTCTCGCAGGACAGTGGTAACTTACATTTGAGTGGTACTGTATGACATCTTAAGCTCTAAATGAATGAGTAAATAACCATGTTGCAATTTTGTAGATTGAAAACTAAAATCAATTTCACTAGCTGCATGGTCCATTTATTGTTGTGGTCATCATTTCCAAGCTCATTGCCAAATTTTTTCATTGCCACATATTCCAAAGACGTGACTGTCAACAGGAAAAAATCAGCCACATGCAGAGCTAACCCAACCATTGAACTCCAGTATCGAATGTGTCAATGCCTTCACTATGAGATTTGCTGATCCACAACAGGAGGGTTAAAAATTCCACTTCCTACTGGGCTGAGTAGGTGAGCTCAGTGGAGACAAACTTTCCAGCCTGTCCCCTCAATCGCATCTCTGGAATTTGCTAAAATCTAACAGACACGTGACCAGCTGTAACAGGGTACTTTCTTGAGGTAGAGAGAGGACCCTGGAAACAAGGCTGCCATTAAACTCCGTGCCCATTTTGGAAATGTTTTTGTGAAGCCATAGGCTGTTTTCATACTTTTCTCTTTTTTACTCTTTTCCTATCTGAGAAAAATCTGCATAAGTTTCCTTTTAAATGTTTTGTTTAACATTTTGAGGCTTGAAAATGGCTTAAGAAAAGATGTCTAAATTTTGGTTCATTTGACCTTAAGTAAACAAGTTGAGTTAAATTACCAGTCAGTTTAGTGTAAACTATGCTTGAAGCTAAGATATGGAAAAATCCAATAAGTTCTGGTTATGTTTCAAACTCAGCTATCAGTGCAGGTGCATGGTTGAATGAACATGATTATCAAAATAACTAGGTTATGTCTGGAAAATTTAGAAATAATTTAGTGTGAATCTTTATGTTGTGCAATCTAAACAGATTGCTTGCTCTGTGACCTTTGTTTGCCAATCTATTCTGGTTGTAGATAAAGGGTGTGTTTGTTTGGGATCAATCTGGAATAAGAATAATTGGAATAATGCGAGTAAGCCTTTGTTTGGGAGCTATTCTCATTCCGGAATACCTGGATTTCCATTCCGGCTATTCTGCTCCCAGGAGCAGAATAGCCGGAATAGCATTCCGGAATATATTCTTATTCCGGAATACCCCAAACAAATGCGCCCAAAGTCTGTCAATCCTGGTTTTCTTATTGAGTAGATAAATTTTTTGGTCCAAGAATTCTTGTTTTGGATTGATTATCTTAATTTTGGTGCTCTCAAACTCTTTCTTTTTGCTCAGCCTAATCAACAGAAACAATTAAAAAACAACTCATTTGATAAACATCAAACACTACACAACAAAACAATTCCATGGTCTTATCTTATGAGTCCAATTTTGTGTCCTGAGACTTAACCTTGCACACCACCCTGTTCAACTGAGACTTGTTCTCTATTATATGTCCCTTGTTTATCAAAGTCATTACTCCTTACTCACACAGGTCTAGAAAAAAAGGCCTCCTTGGGTTTGGGCTTCTGTGTTAAAACTCTGCCTGTATGGCAGTAAGGCAGTAAGGCAGTAATACCACTTTGAGTTATGAAATGCATTTAAATAACTTTTGAGCTACCTAATTTAAGATCAGAAAAAATTACCCATTGTTTCCCTTTGAAGCAGAAAATGTGAATTGTTTGTTGTTGCCATCACTCTGACCTGAACACTGGATTGTAACAGCCCTACCAGCTGAGGTAACTCTGTCAAAAGATGTGCATCATAAATATTTGCATTAATCATGAGAGTTACATATATGAACAACTGACACCAAATGTGCACATTTGTATTGGAAAAATGAAGAATTAGAAGCAAGATGCTTCTCTAATATTATGCTCTCAAATCTAGTTTACATAGGCATACTTAACTCATCTCAGTTCTTGACATTAATTGGTTCATAATGTATTTCAGTGGTTTAAAAAATACTTTGAGGTCTGTACATGTTCTCGCACCCAGGAACAGACTAGAGGGATCCTCGGTAAGACACCACCCACAGTTAAAAGTAGAACACTGGTCACCCTAGGGTGAGTGAGTTGGACACTGAATCAAGGAGTTGATGGAAAGTTATAATAATATACAGGTAATAATATTATATACCTGAATGTAACATCCACCTGTCTTCTACCAACTGGTACAGAGGAATTCCTAAACTCTGCACTTGTTAAGCCAGGACCAGTTTCCAAAACACTACAAACAATAGTGACCTGAAAGTAAAGTAGTTGTTTTAATTTAGACAGGCAGTTAAAAGATAAGTACTCAAAAATTAGTAATAAACATAATTTTTCATATTAAGAACATTTATGTTATGGAGTGACTCTTTAAGTTTTAAGCTCCATTCTATACTTTTATACTCCCACTGCTCCCCAAGGTACACATGTAGTTATTCAAGATAATTTTAAAGTAGAAAAACAGCATTACTGTTCCTTGACTAAGTTACATTATTGCATATTTTGCATCTCGTATAACTGTAGCTCTAATGTACATGTCCAGAACAATTTGATCCTGGTACAATTTATCCTAAACAAGTCCCTTAACTGTCACAGTCAGCACCTCTTTAAACCCAGGGGTATAGTATAAGATGGTTATTGCTAGTACAAGAATCTTAAGGGAACTTGTCCAAAACCACAGCGCTCCAAGCTAATTTTTTCGTAAGTTGCCTTTTGCCAATCCTCTGTTGTAAAATGGTCCGGTATAATTCCACATGAGAGATCTAACAAGTGAATATTTTCATATTCCATTAAAAGTCAAACGCCAATTTTACGATAATGGCAGAAATTCATGCTCGCTCATTGGTTAATTTTTATTGTCCATATGCGGACAGACACATGAATTTGAAATTCATGCGACACGTCAGCAAGCGAGAGCGGGCAATTCGACAATTTGTTATCGTAAAAAACAAATTGATTTCAGTTTTTAACGCGTCTGTCCGGTTATTGACAATGAATTTCGTCATAACATTGTCAAAGTAATCTGCAGATCCACTCGGCTATCGCCTCGTGGATCCACAGCTACTTTGACAATGTTATGACGAAATTCATGATCAATAACAGGACAGACGCATAAAAAACTGACGTCAATTTGTTAAATTGCTTTGTTTACTCGCCTGGCTAATTTCAGTGCCAATTAAGTAAAAATAAGTCCTGCTTTTTGAAAGGCCTTTCAAAGTATAGAAGAATGGCCTTTTCCTTTTTGAAATATCTTTTTTTTTCATTTTAGAGATAATATGTTTTTGTATTATGCAAATAAAGGTGTTTCCATTAAAACAGTGCAACAGTCAATCAAGGATATCTCTCTAGAGGTAATACCAAAGCAGTGTTCTTTAAACTTGGCACCAGAATTGTACATCGCAAAAAAAACAAACGAAATGACACCTGTCGTGCCATTGCCATAACAGCAATTATGCTGCTGGTCTTGTTTTAATTAAGACCAAAATTCCCAGATTTTATCTTAATCAAGGATCTGCCACCCACAACAATCTAATCAAGAAAGTTAAGAAAACATGGGAACCATGCGTGTTCCAAGCAAGGCCCTCTGTCCCACTTTAAGAGGTTGCATGTGGGGATATTTGGTTTTTCACAGAAAGAGACTAGGGCCAAGTGTGTTGCCATGGTAATAACATAATAGGTACATGTATCATTCTGTTTCTTTTGTGATGTACATTTTTGTTGCCAGGTTTGGAGAACTCTGCCAAAATATTTCTGGAGATATTCTTTATTCAGTATTTTACATTTTAACCCATTGACTCCTGGTGTTTTTTTTTTGAAGTATTTCAGAGTGAGCAAAAGCACAAAAATAAACCATATGCACAGTAACACAGACAGAAGATCACGTTTCAAGACTTATGTTTATTTTGAGTTCAAAAAATGAACAGCCAAAATGTTACCACCGTTTTCATTGGTACGTGGCTTTGGAAAACAAAACACCCACAGAAACGTTTCCAAAATTTCCGTCAGTCTTGCATGTTATCGACAGGTCGGATCGAAATCCACCAATCTCAGCCACTAGTGTGACCTTTTTTCTTCGTGGCATGACAAACGGTGAGAAAATTGAATATGCAAAATGAGTTAATTTTCTACATGTACTGCAGGCGACAAAACAAAACCAAATACAACAGAATTTCCATTCTTTTACAATAATGAATAACATTGAAGAAAACACCAGAAAATAAGGGAAAAAACACACATAAAACCCATTCAAAAAGAAGAAATCAGATAATAATTTTTGCCGCCCGACAAAATAATACAGTGCAGCAAGACAACGATGAAAGTTGTACATCAAAAAGACGACAAAAACAAGGCAATTATTTTGAGGTAAATCGTTTTTCGACTGTGTAAATTTAGTGCCAACTTATGTAGTTCTGTCCTCAGGAGTTCTGTAGAAGCTGAACAAGACTCCATAAAATATTTTTTGAAGGAAGCGAATACAGTTAAACAGACAAACTATGCAGGTCGCTGGAAATTAAATTTTATGCAGAAATACGGCATGCAAAATACTGTTCACCTTTAAAACAGAATTCCAAAATGAAGGCAATCAAATGAAAGAATTGTGACAGGAGGTTTAATAACAGTCAATTTTCGCACAATCGGTTATGGCCAGCACGGGAGTCAGTGGGTGAAGCAGACCTATTTATTATGACCTCATCACTGAACCTTCATCAGGGTTGAAGGTGGTGAAGCAATCAGGATCTAATGAAAAGAGAGCAGCTTTCAGACCTTTAACTTCTTTAGTGCTTGGAGAAAACAAAAAAAACAAGCTCACGGAAGTCCTTAGATAAACTATTTTATATCAAGGAGAGGATCAGCATAAGCAAGGCACAAAAGATGCGGGAAAGTATCTTTAAGGGCTATTTGGTTAAGTTGGTTGTACACCAATAGGAAAGTTCGCCTTGATGCCATTTCAGAAGACAGCAAAATAATCTTCAACTACTGGGCAAAAAACAATGCCAGCAGATCAACAGGAGACAAAAAGGATGTTGTGAAAAAAGCACATTAGCAAGCAGCAGTATGTTAATCATGCAAAGCACGGACTGGAAAAGGTGCAGACTGAAGCATATTTTAAATTTCATTGGCAAGACTCTCTGCCCTAAGGAAGATGACCAAATGTTTCACAACATCAAGTAAGTGCCTTGAAAGGAAGCGTGAATCATGTGGTCAGGAGTAGATACCTTACCACTGCTACCAGACCTAGAGGAGACTTCTACTGAAGGTTCAGTGTGCTGGTCTTGCTACGATTACATTCCAACAGGAAAGTTCTTTGCAAACAGCCAAAAAAGACAGCTCTTGTTCCGTGTTCAAAAAGAACCACCACCATCTGAGCTCTTTAAATAAGTATTTTAAAGAGGTCCTTGCTACTTACCCCTATCATTCGTGGCAAAATGGCAACGTGATCAACTGGGCAACCTGCTAGACAGCCTTCCACTTGGCCATGTAGTCTGTTTGCATGACTACTCTGAGGGATATGCATGCAGACAGCAAGATGAGACCCAGTCAGAGTATTTTGATGTGGCCAAGGTGTCTCTTCATCTAACCATCCTTCACCGTCATGCCATACTGTAGAAGCCACAGATATCAACAATATGGCGACAAGTACAACACAATGAACCACATGTAATCAAAGAGCATTTATTTGTGATTTTTGATGACCCAGGTCAGGATCAGCACAGTGTCCACAAGGTACAAGAGCTTATCCATGGCTACTTGGCTGACAAAATGGTTACAATGTCATCAAGATGCATGACTTCACTGATGGTTGGGCGGCCCAGTGCAAATCCCTGCATTGTATTGGTGACTTCTCTTGCTCCCTTGCTGACTTTGGCTTTCACATTGTGTGGAATTACATGTACTTTGAAACCTCTCATGCTAAAGAGAACAAGATGCTGCAAGGTCACATGTGAAACAGAGCATGAATGAGTACATTGTGCAGAATTTTAACAGCCTGCTGCCTCAAGCTTCGGCACAAGAATAAACCCTGTGCAACTGAAATGCCATGTCTTCTTCTACATGTGTATGTTCCTGATGAAGGTTTAGGTGCAATTAACAGAAGCAGGCAAGAAAGGAAGTTTAAAGAAGTGAAAGAGATAAGGAAGTGGCAATGTGTGAAGTTTGTACTCCAGCAAAAAGATAATGTTGAGGTACTGGCCTTACTACTGTGACATCTGTATTCTTGAGGATGAGAAGACCTGTGTTGACAAGGCTTGGATGGATGATTGGAAAGAAGTGTCAATCTGCAGAGATGGTTCAGTGGCAACTAGGAGACAAGCAACAGAAACACCCGCCCTTGACAATGACACTGCAGCACACAAAGCTGACCTTGCAGTGAAGGGGAGCTGGCAATTGCTGCCCATGATGACCCAATGTACGATTTCTTTCTTTTAAAGGCAAGGTTGTATATAAGAGCTGGCAGCCGGTGAAGTTTGGCAGCTTGCCTGCCAGGTTTCACCGGCTACTTTCATTGCTTCACAAGTCAAGATATGTCAAGGACATGAAGTTTATCAGGTCCCACAACTGTCTACTTTTCACAAAACTCCGGCTACTGAAAAAAACTTAAAGAAAACGCTGTAAAGGTCACATCAGAGGATGTTGAAGCGCTTAACAGCAACTACATGGATACTACAACTTTACTGCTGTGGGGGTTAAAGGTTTAAAAGGCAACGTTTACCTCAGGGACAGCAATCATGACATGACATTTATCTTAGATGAAAAATGTACAGCTGCTGTGTGAGCTGCCACTGTTTGCACATTTGTGGAGAATTGCGAGGATGCAAAAATAAGTTTTTATAATACACACATGGTACACATGTGTCCCTGATGAAAATGAAAACCACACTAATCGATACGATACAATACAGATGTTGGAGTCTAATAAAGCCCCCTACATACTTGGAATTCCAGTGTGTGGAATCCCCATCTATGGGTATGGATATTTTCTAGACCAACCCAATACATTCTACAGTATTATCATTAGCAAAAAATTGTAAAGCTCACTGGTTCGGAGTTCACTGCTTCTGTGAGATTAACTTGAATCTGTCCTTGCTCCTGATTCTCTGGCACACTAAGTATACCATCCTGGAATTCTGTAAGGTTAATATTCACTTTCCCTAGAGTTGGAAAGAAAGAAGGAAATGATAACAAGACTTATTTTTTTCAAAAGGGCACAGTAACAAATCCTGCGATTTGATTGGTCCTTAGCAAGGTCCAGATTTTCCTATCTCTGACTTAATGGTCACAGAAACGGCAGGAAACAGTGTGGGTGAAATTGTCATGTTTAGCTAATTGTCGCAAGTGTACTAGCGGTAATTGTCGACAGGTCTTTACCCTTTTTAAAGTGCCACTATGATCAAATTTTTACCTCTTGATATTTTAGGTGGATCACAAAGAATTCTATGAAAGAATGAAGATGCTGTTTACCGTTTGCAAATACCTGCATTACTTCCAGTGAGAGATATTTAAGTTTGAAAAATGTGTAAAATATACAAATGAGTTTCAAGACTGATTATGTCATACACTCGACCCAATATTACATCACGTATATAAATAGAGCTATCTTCGCCAATTTGCAGTGCAGACCATTGAAACTTGGTAGGCTAATAGTTCCACAGGAAACACACCTATAACATATAATACATTTTTCCCCATGGCAACTCACTCTTTCCCAGTCCCCACCCACTTGATTTCAATATGTAAGTGATTTTCAGCTCGAAAAATGTTAAACAAGGCCACAAAATCAAGCTAACATAAAAAAATAAAAATAACATTATTTATATGCTTGTTGGATCACTTTTATGAGGCGCCATTTGCACCTATGAAAATATAACACCCTAGGTGACCAGAAATGCCTTTAATATTGGGAAGGTCTGGTATGTTGCCATGGTAACTGTTACGAAAAATCATTGCATGACTTGGAAGGTTCCTGTGTATGCTAATTTAGTCTGGAACTTTTGTGCATATTTAATTAGTATCCAATCACAGTGATTCAGCAATTCTTTTTTAGCTGTTGACATATGACGCTGTAAATAGTTTAATGTTGTAATGTTACTTTATTTAGTAGAGCCGGAAGGTTCTAGAATCTTATGGTGTAAAGTATATAAGCAAATCGGTGTAGTTTTTAAGGGGTTTTTCCCAGGAGATTGTTTAGAGAGTGTTTATCGAGGTGTGACAAAGGTCACGTGTAAAGTGTCGACAGAGGTCGTGTTTGTTGAAGTGTAACAGAGGTTACGTGGATATCTGGCAGAAGCTGTGTTTATACAAGAGTGATGGAAGTCAAAGCATAGTTTACAAGCCTAGCGTGTACTTGTTGTGAAGTTTTGTGTGGAATTACTGGTGTTTGCTGTTCCGACAACCCTGCGTTCTGTTTAGACTACAAACTACCTACCACTTCAAACAAAGAACTCACAACATTGGGGGCCTTGTCCAAGAGAGTGGAATTCAAGGAACTGTTTGTTGTCTACCGATAACCAGGAAAGGATCACAACTTGGAAGGAAGTATGTGTGCTGTGAAAGCGAGTTGTAGCAAGTGAAAAAGTCGTGGAATTTTAGCGCTGTGAAATGGAGAAATTTATTCAATTGGGTAAAGAGTTTGGACTGGAAGGAGAAAAGCTGCTTGAATTTGTGCATGAACAAGAAAAACTAGTGAGACAATCTCAGATAGTGCAGAGTGTTATGCAGGACTGTAAGTACATTTTGAGTCATCTGCTGCCTGTATGTAACTTGTTAGTTCAAGGCCCAAAAATAACTTACAATTACTGTTTGTCAAGAAGGTTTTAAATTTTACTGTGGTGTTTTGCGTTGAATTTCGTTTATTTTTAATTCATTGATACGTTGAACTAGCAAACGTGATAATTTTATTTTTTTAACGCCAACATTTGTAGCTTGATACTTTTGTTTTCCTCGCAAAGTTTGTAACATGATACCCTTGTTTTCCCAAAAACATACATAGGAAAATATGCCAGCTTTTTTCCTGCTGGAGAAAAATGAACTAATGTTATTAACTTATGAAAAAAATGGAAGAGGAATGATTTTGTTTCATTCAAGAGGCAAACGTTCATATCATCCATAAACAGTTACTAATTTAATTATCAAATAGTCACGTCGTGTCTCAGAATGGCAAGTTCTTATTAAGTCGCCACCGTGTTAACAATAAACCAGTTCAAAATACATAATGATATCAATAATTACAACCGAGAAGCGTTTTAACTTTACCGATATTATTTATATCTTACATCGGTGTATGAGTCCCCTTAAAGACTGACTAAATTTATTTCCGGTTTCCATAAGTGCCACAGTGTCTGCAGCAATATTTGAGAAGTTTCTTTTGTCACGACATTACTACCAGGTACTTTTAATGTCGCTAACTCAGAAATGTTTAGGGTGAATACATTTGTGAACTTCTTGTGCTCTTTCATAGCGGAGAAAATAAACAGGCGGCTGGGGAGATCCATTCGTTTCCCTCTTTAAAGCCTAGCAAAAAAAAAATAGTTTGAAAATAGCACACGACATTTTTTAACCGAGCTAGGGATCATTCCAAACGATACGCTGTCACAAAAGCGTTCTTTGCACTGAAAAGGAAAACTGATATTACCAGAAATATAACTGCTATCACCCGTTATGAGGAGAGTGTGGTATCGCACGCATGAATGCTGAACTCGAGAACGGATTGTATCATGCTGACAGTGCTAGAGCGCATGCATCTTACAAGTTGTGTTCTACCACAAGGAAAAGCACTTAAGGTTCAACTGTAATTGTGTATGAAATGTATCGTTTACCTAACATATAGTTAACACTAATGCTAATCGATCTGCGCATGCACTTCGAGCAAATTGCTTTTGTTCTTAAGAGCAGAATAGTACCACAAGGATAACAAGAGAATATTGGAACCATATATAGTTTTCTGGTGTTACGAAAGAAGTAATGTAAGTATGGTACGTTTTACGTAGCAATCAAAGGTACCTACCCCACCCGCTCAAAACAAGGCAAATTAATTAATTAAAATTAATTAATTAAACAAACATTAAAGGTTACACCACTATGGCCATAGTGCCTTATTTCCATAGTGCTTTAGCGGCGTCAACCCCCAAACCATATCAATAGTACACTCTGCACTAAAAAGAGAAATGCAGAGAAGAAGAACGTGAAGAAAAATGCAGAGAGGAAGAACATGAGGAGAAGCGTAGGCAGCTAGAAGAGGAAAAAGAAGAGAAACGTAGGCAGATAGAAGAGGAAAAAGAAGAGAAGCGTCATAGACTTCAAGAAGACGCAGAAGAGAGGACGAAGAAAGAGAATTTACAAGGTAACAAGAACGGGAATTAAGGAAATTAGAAATTGAAGCGGAACTCGTGAGACAGAAAGAGGCTGCTAAGGCTGCCAAGAGAGAGCACGAAATAGAACTTGCACATTTAGGACAAGGAAATCTGGATGATCGTCCACGTGACAAAGAGGATTGAGCTAAGGCACCTAAACTTCCCTTGTTTGTTGACGGCAAAGATGATTTGTACGGATTTTTGCAGAGGTTCGAGAGATTTGCAGATACAGCCAAGTGGCATAAAACTGGCTGGGCATCAAAGCTCAGTGCTCTGTTGTCTGGACGAGCACAAGTACCCTAAAGATTTGGCCATTCACCTGCAAGAAAGGGCACCTGAAACTTTGGCAAAGGTTGTGAAAATCGCTGACCAGTACTTGGAGGCTCACGGTAAACATTTGTCCAGCCCAGTGAGTAGAAAGCCGGAAGAGCAGCTGGAGGTGGACGAAGCAGAGAACACACAGTTTAGTTCAACAGCCATCCAGTGCTTTAAGTGTAACACCTGTGGTCATAAAGCTGTGAACTGTCCAACCAGAACAAAAAGTTGTTTTCTGTGTGGCAAGCAAGGACACGAAGCTAGAAACTGTTGATCAATCAGACGAAGATCAGGAGGACAAAGTAAGGATGGCAACCCTGTGCAACATGGCCAAGTGAGTGCCAGCTTGTGCAATGTGGCCAAGTGAGTGCCAGCTGTCTTGTTCAGCCATCTGAAGTTAAACCTACAGTACAGCAGAAGAAGTCCTGTCCTGCATCAAAGATGATCAGCTACTGTTAGCCTGTGGTAAGAAGATTCCATTGTTAAGTAGTGCCTGTGTTGAACTGTTGACTGGAGTGAGAAGTAAAATGCCTGTTGTGAAAGGTAGAGTTGGAGAGAAGTCTGTTGATGTCCTCAGAGACACCGGTTGTGTGTGAGGATCAGTACACTGGCGACTTTAATGTTATGCTGCTCATTGACAATACAGCAAGGAAAATGCCCATTGCAAAGATTGATGTCAACACACCTTATCTAAAGGGCCAAGTGGAAGCTCAGTGTCTCCCTGATCCTATCTATGATCTAGTTACTGGTAATGTACTAGGTGCAAGAGCTTCTGATGACCCAGATCCGAGCTGGCAAGATCATGTGCAAAAGGCGAGTGCTGTAACTACTAGAAGTCAAGCTATTAAAGAGGGCCGGAGAAAGTATTCAGTTGACAATACCGAGCATCAATGATAACGCCGTCGTTGATAGAGAAAAGGCCAAACAGGAGCAATATGGTGACAAGAGTTTACATAAATATGGGGAGCGGAGTGACAAGTTGTGCTGACCCCTTAAGCAAGCAGTTGATCAAATACAGAGGCTCAGTGAAGCTCTTACACAAGAACAAGTGCGTGGAGTTGAGCAAGAGGAAGGCACGAGACATTTGCAGGATTCCTTAAACCCTTAAACGATGAACAAAGGAGATTGAGCAATGTGAGAGATGCCCTGGATAAAGAAATGCAAGTAACCAAGCAACTGGAAGAAAAGTTATCCTTTGAGAGGCTCTTGAAGTCAGAAGTCGAACATGAGCTTGCTAAAAGCAGAGCCAACCTTGCAGAAGTGACAAAGGCCAAGGAAGCTCTTCAGCAAGAGTTAAATAAAGATTAGAGTTTGATGTATGAGACGGTAAACAAGTTGGGAGACCGAGATGGTAACGCCAGACAGAAAGATGAAGCTTATGACGAACTAAAATCGGAATTGAACACTCTTAGAGAAAACTGCGTACAGCATGAAGGGAAACAGTTTACAGTGCCAGAGATCTTCAAAAGATCAGGAAGACTTAACAAAGAAAAGGACGATATGATAAACTCTTTCATAATTGAAGTACCCACTGAGAAGATCCGCTTAGACGAAGCAGCAACTCTAGGAGCAGTTGCTGTTGGAGTGGACACTAATTTTTTTTTAGTATTTTTAATTTTTTTTTTATTTTAAATAGTCTGGTTTATTTAAAAAATTGTCGCGCTTAGACTAGACATAAGCAAATTGCGAAATTATTTTACAAAGATAAAGCTTATTACATCACATTCAAAATGAACTGGACCATACAATACTGAGAGAATGAAACACAATAAAATTAGGTAAAAAAGACAAGAAACTAGAAGTATATATCAAGTTATACATTGAATTCCCATAAGTTCCTAAATTACATGCCATGAACATAAAGGCACATCGCCGGAAAAAAACTTCATTTAAATCGTTCAGTTTTACAACTTATAAGGGATGGTCTGTCTTTAGTAAGAATGAACTTGTTAAAGGTGAAGTTGAAGGAGTTGACACAGTAGATGACGTTAATTTTATGGAGATTGGTGGTTACGTCGCTTAAGAGTCAGTCAAAGATGTGGCCATAGGAGATAATGTTTCTCTCATGCAGAGTAGAGGAATAACTTAAAGACCCAGTGTTGCCCATTAAGCATTGCACGCTGCGATCTCTTGGCGGCCATTTTTGTGATGTTGCTAAATTCTGAGGCTTTTTGTTTGCTCCCAGAATAGAACTCGTAAACAATAGATGCCTCACTCCTGTGAAAACCAAGACAACAACATAGGTGCGCAAAGCATAATGGCCAATACTGGGCGTTTAAGAGACATTGGGCTACCTCCTCTCTTAGCATTATTTATCTAATTTTTTGTTGTAAGTAGAAATTTAAGAAATTTCTTCTCAAGAGGGGGTTACCGGTATGTTACAAAAAATTATTGCTTGACTTCGAAGGTTCGTGTGTATGCTAATTTAGTCTGGAACTTTCGTGCATATTTAATTAGTATAGAATCACAGTGATTCAGCAATTCTTTTTAGCTGTTGACATATGATGCTGTAAATAGTTTAATGTTGTAATGTTACTTTATTTAGTAGAGCCGGAAAGTTCTAGAATCTTATGGTGTAAAGTATATAAGCGAATCGGTGTAGTTTTTAAGGGGTTTTTCCCAGGAGATTGTTTAGAGAGAGTTTATTGAAGTCTAACAAAGGTCCCGTGTAAAGTGTCGACAGAGGTCGTGTTTGTTGAAGTGTAACAGAGGTTATGTGGATATCTGGCAGAGGCTGTGTTTAGTATAGTTTACAAGCCTAGCGTGTGCTTGTTGTGAAGTCTTGTGTGGAATTACTGCGTTCGTGTGGAATAAATAATGTTGTTGCTGTTCCGACAACCCTGCGTTCTGTTTAGGCTACAAACTAACTACCACTTCAAACAACAAACTCACAACAGTAACAAAACTGTGAAACTCAAATTGCGGAGTACATTTAGTAGAATCTTAATGCAAAGAATCAAGCATTTCTGATACAAATTGGCAGATATCCATTTTCATCATCATACTTGATCAAAATTTAGTTGAGTATATGATGTCATCACTTGGCTAATTTGCATATTAAAAAAAAACTTGAATATCTCTGGAACAAAGAGATATTTGTAAATAGTAAACAGTATTTTTCTTCTCATGCAGGTTATTTGTTTATGTTTTAAAATGGCTTCGATAGAAAAAATGCGATTTTCGTCATAGTGGCACTTCAAACTTCCATCAACAATAATATTATTAATCAACACAAGTTTATCTCTATTCACTGTGTGGATGTTTGCAGTTTGGCGCTGTAATGGCAAGTAATCCACACAATTTTAAGCAAAAAGAAGTCAATTGCAGTCAAATTTAATCTCTCTGATCGTTGCTCTTACTATTTAAGATGAATTCTGTGGAATACACTTAACACATTTCCTCGCTTTCTGCTACTTAATTTACAGTAAAAAAAGTTTGATTTCGAGTGATTTGCAACAACTGATAGAATTTTTTTGTAGTACAACTTCAAACTTTGTACGAAATTTCACACCAGAAAAACAATTATTTTGGAGAACTTAACTGGTGAACTAGATGCAAGTAACAAAGTAGTTCAAAATAAATATGTTCTTTAATACATCTTTATTCGTCTAGTGTCTGAGTTACTCACTTGCTCACTCTATTTTACAATGGTTTGTAAGCCAATTCAATGACAAAGTTACGTAAACCCACTTGTAAGCCAATTTATCTCAGGAAAAAATAGTTAAAATAAGTTATTTGCTGGCTTAGGGTTGGTCTGTATGGTGAAAAACTCTGATGTCAGGCTTCTTCAAGACCTCAGTCACAGTTTTTCACTATACAGACCTCCCAGCTGGCATGTAACATAAATTATATATCTATATTTATTAAAAACTGGATCATTGTATAATGCAATTCGAGAGTTTTCATTGGCTTAGCCATCATGGTATATGAGCCATTATACCATGATCTCCAAAATGGCGAGCGGATGCGTGACTTTTGGGCCTCTTTGTTTTTATTGTAGTCTAGTTTTTTTTATATTTTGGGGGCGTTTTTAATAAAACAATTATTCCACTCGCGCTTGTTGGATATGAGATGATTATAGCCAACTCGGCGCTACGCGCCTCGTTGGCTATCTATCATCTCATATCCAATGCGCACTCATGGAATAATTGTTAAATATTATATCTCAATGTGGTCCTATAATTATTTTCTTATGTAGCATAAAATAGAACATTTTTTGTTTCAAAATTAAAGTTGTTTACAGTGTACATTAAGTAGAATAAATTTGCGCTGTTATCATCTCAACCTTCCAAAAGGTATAATGCCTAATGGTATTATACAAAGTGTTACAAAAGATTGAAATGAGATGTTTGCACTGGGAGTTGCATTCCTGTCATCAGAGCTGCCTGTCCCCCCAGCTGGTGAGGCCACTCCATAAGCAAAAAATAACAACAGAATACAGGGCCATTTTTGAAGTCTTTTATCTGAGGTGGCTTACGGCAGCCAACCAGTCACATTTGAAAAGTGTTTTGGGAATGAACATGAGAATGGTGGAGTCTTACTGAGTATTTATTTAGAAAACAATCCTACAAACAAACAATCATGCTGATTGGTAAAAAATCGTATTTCTATAACTTGATCAAGACACAGAACTAGCATGAGCTGTTCATGTTATGACAGCCCAAGCAAAGAGAATTAACATTTTGATAATCAAAGGTAACAAGTTGTAGTCCTTTTTCTTGTTGCAGTGTTTTCTAAAGAAATAGAAAGCATGTACTCCATGATTCTATTGAGTTATAGAAACACTCGTGAAAGTTTGGAAGAACTCGAAAAAGCTGTGGAAACATTCGCCTGTGGCTCATATTCCTACAGCATTTCTTGTTCTCCCAGACTTCCCCTCCTGTTTCTATAACTTGATAGAAACGCGGTACATACTTTCTATTCCTTAAGGTGTCAGCCAACCCAAATTTGGCCATTTTGCATAATTTTGGATTTTTGTATGATTCAATAAATCTTAGGGATAGCTTTCATTTAAAAAAATTCCACAAAAAATGTTACTTGTACGGGAAGTTATAAAGCAAAAACAGTTTTTCCATCTTGATTATTCTAACTAGCCACTGACAACTCTTGTCATTGCGTTGTTAATTAACAGGAGAGGTTACGTGATGGCTAAAGCATGTGTGTTTATGTTTCACAAAACACACGCGATTAGTCATCTTGGATGCTTTCAAAGTTGTCGTCTTGTGAAATATATGAACATCTTTGAAAAAGAAAAAAAAAGATCATGTTCCTTTTCTTGGTCAAAGCCAAAACCAAAGAATGGGAAGAAAGCACTAAGCTGTGAATCGACAGCTGACCTCGCTTTGAGCACCTAAAGTTCTTTCTACAACCATGACAAATGGCTACAACAGTACAAGAAATCGAAGAACATGAACGCAAACCAGATACGAGTGAAAAGCAGTCAGTTGAAATGAATGCAAGCTGTTCTAAAATTCGGTTAGAAGAAGCCGAAGAGGAACAAGAAGATGTTGGATCATGGATTGCTTCTTGTAAGCCCATAAAACAACAGTTGCGAGTTCACAAACCTTCCGTTTGCATCGTTGTCGATGTCTGCCTGCACCAGACTGTTAGTACCCTGCGAGCAGAGTTTCCTTCAATCTTCCTAGATCAGAAAAGGAAGATTGAAGGAGACTCTGCTCGCAGGGTAGACTGTTAGCTGCTGCTCTCGACCGCTTCCTTGTCTTTGGGATGTTTACAATCCTAGCTATAATTAAAGATAAAGTCATCAAGATGTTTTCAATGCTGCATGTAATCTGAACTATTTGAGAAGTCAGCCGGTCAAGTTATTTGGCGTTTACTAACCTCAAGGTATAAATTTTTGGGCTGATTTTGGAAGCGGCTTTTTCAAAAATTTGCCTGTTTCTTGTTACCTGTCTAACTACTATTGTTCAAGAAAACTGATACTTTCTTTTATCGATCAACACTTGATTTGCTTGACACCTAGGTGCCACTAATCTCATTACAGTCAAGATTCTATTTGTCCTTGTTTTTGATATGAAAATTTGGTTGAATTGTGCATGCATTTTGAACTCCAAGTGGGCAGCCCCTGGACCAATTTGGCTGAAATTTGGCCAAATTGTTGTCAGATAGCTTACCTACAAAAACCGTGTCTGCGAATTTTAATTCTTGTTTTCATTTCAAAGTTATAGCCTACTTTCCACTGGGGGTGGCAATAATTTCTCATCCCTGAATATATTTGCTTGTAAAAATGAAAGGAGCGCACATTCGAGAAATCTGAGACACGGTTTTTTAGGCAAACGTGTGAAGAAATGAAAGCAGTATTAATCGTTTTCTTCTGTTTGTTTTTGGTGAGCATGGAACTTAATGAATGAAAACACTTCTAAAGGTTTGCAAAAACCTCCTCATTTTTAAGCACATTTAAGTTTTTTACCTTTTAAAGGGAATTAGCTGTAAGCATGATTATTCCACTTTCAAAAACTATACGGTTTATAGGGGTTTGTGTTGAAACAAAGAGCACTAAAACGATCCACGCGCAGACGGCCCCCGTGGGTTGGCTGATACCTTAAATAAAGAGCGAAAAGGTATATAATTTAGTGGCTCGGCAGCTTGCCAGTCGCACTGTGGCTCGATGCCTCTAAAACTCGCCTATCGTGTTGACTGATGAACCACAGAGCCACTCGAATGATACTTTTTTAAAAGTGGCCCTGTATTCTGCAGTTTAGTCCCACGCAAAAGTGGTTCTGAAGACACATGATTTGATTAGCAGGGATCCTTGAACAAGTTTTTCATTCTCATACATGACTTGTAATTTAGGCTATGCATTTTTATTACATTAATCTTAAATAAGCTTAAGTATTTAAGCTCAAGTATAGCAGGACGTAACATGTTGATCAAAGTCGATCATCGAAAACGTAGTCGATAAGTCGGTAATACTCGATATTTGTCGATAATTGTCAATGGACAAGTTTAATTTGTCGATAAAAGTCAATAATCACAAGATTTTTAACTGATAGTTATTGATTTTATTGACAACAATTGTAGACACATTTTTCAATCGGTCACAAAAATGTAAACAGCTTTAAAGTAAATCCGTATGGCAATAAAGTTGAATAAAAAACTGAACAACCAAGGGTCTGTCATTGATTACAGAATCGAATGTTTAAATTACCTTGAGAAATGATCGATTAGTGTCAGCTGAGCTCTGCTGAGACTGCTGAGCTAACATAACTCGAAACCAGCCTAGTCTCTAGGGCCTCTTCTGCCCGTGAGACGGAAAGATGAGAGACCCTGGGAACTGGAAGTGATCCTTCGAGAGGTGGAGCGGGCAAAATGTAGACTAGAATGCGAGAAAATCACAGCCAGCAAAGCTATTGACAATTCATTCTCATCTGCTTAATCAGGCCAAGATTTCACAAATACACACTGCTGCGGCTCATTTTCCTCTCCTTGGCTAAATTTGCCAGGTTTGTATGCCCTATGTTTCTCTCTGCGTCTGTGGTGACATTTGAGGTTCCAATTACAATGTAAAATCGGTA
>JAHPZR010001711.1:32500-62500 GCA_019787425.1 Platygyra sinensis
TCCAACGAGGACTTTCAATATGTTTGCAAAAAAAGAAACTACTTAAAGTTGAAAAAAGATTGAAAAAATGATGTCAAATCTCAAAAGTTTTGAGGACTAGTTGAGGGCGGAAATTAAAACGCCGCGGTTCGCATAAAGCGCCTCCATACTTGTCCAATACTAAAATATAGCGGGGTTCGCGCGAGATCAAACTCAGGAGAATCTGACGCGAGAACACTCGAAACGAAGCCGGTGAAGAAAACTCTATTTCTTGCAAGTCTAACTCAATATCAAACAAGGTTTCCTTCGCCAGTAACGGCAGGGAGAGTTGTAACAAGTCTGACAGGGTTACTTCCTACAGTCGCGATGGTTGGATATACAGCAGTAAGGCATTCAGGTCTTTCTGTAGTTTTGTGGGCATTTCGAACATGTGTCTTCTCACCTCCACCGGACAAACTTGGTGCAGCAAATAGGGAAACAGTATCCAAAAGCTATTTAGATGAAGAGCCTTTTGTATAGGTGTGGGCAATTTCTATATTGAAGCCCCCTTTTAAGTTTTTTAAGTTTCATAATATTCCCGTACTATTCGATCATGGCTCGTTTTGCTCGAAAAGGAATAAAGAAGATGGTACATTTTTGTTTGACATAAGTAGATATGAAATGTTCATCCTTAAGAGCCAGTGCCCACAAATGTGGACCAAACAACGGCACAAGTCGAAAAATCGTTTTTGCTCAAATTTTGCCCATAGATTGGCCCTAGTTAGAAAACAAACGGACCGTAGTTAGTTTCCGCTAAGGGAGCTTTTGTTGGAAGAAATTTGCGAAAACTGATTTCGCCCCGATTGGGCTCAAAACCTACTTCCGGTTATGCTGAATTTTCTAAAAATTTGATTGCTTCGCGCGTCCCACAACAGCTACTTGAGAATCTTTCAATGGTTTTTATATTCAGCTCAGGTCTTCATGGTATGACTGAGGTAAAAATAAAATAAATTGAGGTTTCGTTTGAGCCCGAAATGAGATCGAACTGACATACAAAGTATTACAATGTGTTGCAATTGAATTATAGCACTAAAATATCGCCATATTTTTCTATGGGCTATAACTTTAAATGCCATAAAAATACTTTCTACGGGTTAACTATACATCCACCTTTTTGAAAATCAAAAAACATCTCTGGGCAAATGGTTTTAAGTCGCCCGCCTTGGCCTGTGTTTCTCATAAATTTTCCCTGAACCGCCGTGGGAATGTAAACAATTGCGTGACGCGGGCGGTCACGCTGAATGCACAATTCGTTTCCAACAAACTGCAGATGGCTATCTCAGAACGCTTGAGTGAAAAACGAAAAGCATAATGGACCACCTTTATATGTACTTTAATATTTTGAAAGGCATCGGTTTAGAAATTTCGTCAATTAAAAACGCCAATGAGAAGCAATTTACTCGGAGTTCGGTTGTTACTGCGATGTTGTTTTAAGCTGTTGTTTCTTTGATCATTTTAATTACAAGAATGAGTTCTAGAAAGAAAATCGATGGAAGTTCATTTGTTGAGCGTAATAACAAGTTGATATTGTTGGTTTGTAGCCTTACGTGATCTGAAGGAACACTGCACTACTGACAGTGATTAAATTTGAAATTGTTGATTTCGGCAGATCGATTCCTAGTTAAACGTATTTTATCTGTATACCAGTCAGCTTGTCGACGTTTGGTGCCTTTCCTCCTTCTAAAAAGTCGGGAAAAGTAAACTAAACAAATTCTAACAGTTTAAATGATAAATAATATACATCAACAGTGCCAGTGTCTTGGTAGCTATTAATTTGAATAATTACTGTGCTGGACTGTACATATAAATATAGTTTATTGTGCGCAAATGTTTCTTTTTCAAACAACTAAAATGCTCAATAATAATATCTTGACAGATAGTTTTTCTTCAGTCTGAAAACTTAGGGTTAAGTTTAGCTAAAATTTGTTGCGGCTAGCCTATTTTGGCTAATCGCTCAATCAAATTATATATTTTTCATGGAAATTCGCTTTTCAATGACGTACTCCCGGGAACAAAACAAAATGGATGTTTGCTGTTAATTTAAGTCGCTAGTTGGTGGGCAGTGTTCCTTTGATCGAAGAGACAGAAGTCAGTCTATAGAGATAGTTCCACTGCTATCATGTAGTAAAGATATAACGCGGCAATTCCAAGATGTGAAGAGTGAAGTAGACCTGATTCTTGCTCGTGCTGCGATGTTTACGGTGCCACAAAATGTCAATACCATCACGATGTGTCCATCACATCGTTCATCCCTTGGCCTTGGTTGGACAAGGGTAACCGAGAGTTGTAGGGTCCCTTCAGAAATTTCAGAGCATAGAAACGCCAGAGGGAAATGGCCTAAAGCTTACCGCGGAATAAACAAAAACTTTTCCTAGTTTATCATGAAAAGAACGGGACATTTGGTTCAGATCGGATCAGGTAGATATTTCGATGTCCCACTCGTGTTAATATTCTTCACTTGTTTGCAAACATTTTGACGAAAAATCTAAAAATGTCTTTTTCTTTGAAGGGAGCGAAGAGCCGGACGGCAGAAATATTTGGCTAGAGGTCCGTTTGTTCTAAAAGAGAGCGAAGATACTCTCGTTCGGCCCGACCTCAATATTGTGAAATATTTAAATATTCAATAATACCACCTTTGCCGAACAGGATTCTGGTGAGAAGTTGTTGCGAACTGCGCACGCGAAATATGGGTGGGACTCAAGGGGAGACGAGTTGCTGGCGGAGAGGCTCCAAGAACTTTTAGGGCCTGATCACATGAGCAGGACTGGTCCGGTTCATAGCCGGGCTCCTTCACTGTGCCGAGATGACTTTCAGCCTGGAGTTACATGAGGCGACCTAGCCCGGTTGATGGCTGATGCGATAAACCCGAGAGACCGGAGCGACCTTGATTTGGGTGTGACGAAGGGCTAATGAGCCTCCTGGCCCGGCACACGCGAAAATTCTGAGCCCGGTTAACCGGGATCCCGGCACCGCGATACCGGGATCTCGGCTAACCGGGCTGACCCGGTTGTCATGTAATCGCAAAATGGGCCGGTGCTGGACCCCTGGATTAAATCGACCTCTGTAATGCTTAGTTGTCTACCAGTGTTATGATCTGCAAATTTCAGGCAGGTAGCGAATAATGGCGTTAATAGTGTCACTTAGTTGATCAAACAACCAGAGTAGAAAAGATGGATTTTTCCCAGTATGACTGAAGCGCAAACGCAATTTCTTCCTCGGCTAATTCAGTTCAAGAAATTCCGGGTTTTCTAGCTGAGTTTGAGCATATTATGTAGGTACAAGAGCTTAAATACCGTCACACAGTTAGCAGTTTATAGAATTATGGTATTTCCACTTGACTTCATTTGTCGGTCAATCATTCAATCGTCATAAACCATAGAGGATTGGTTAAGTGTATGTCTAAAACTGCTACCCTATTGTAAGTTATCAGTGAAATTAATAAAATAAACTAGTGTTAAAATCATTTCCCGGAGTACTCTTGTCAAGTTCTTTTCTGGGAATGTCGTGGGTACGGTGTTTGCAATGCAAATGAAAAGGTATATATATTTATACTAACTTAAACAACAACAAAACAACAACAAAAACTTTCCATCATTTTATCCACACATCATTTCAAAAATCGATTTCATCGGATTGTTGGAAACGAATGTTTTATACTCGAGAGTGGCTATCCGCGTCACGCAATTGTGCTTACATTCCAACGGTGGATTTTGGGCAAAATCTATGAGAAACACAGGCCACGGCGGGCGACTTAAAGCCATTTGCCCAGAGATATTTTTTGATATCCTAACAGGTGGGTGTATATTTAACCCGTAGAAAGTGTTTTTATGGTATTTAAAGTTATAGCCCATAGAAAAATATGGCGATGTTTTACTGCAATAATTCGCTCGCAACACATTGTAAAATTTTGCGTGTCTGTTTGATGTCTTTTCGGGCTCAAAACTAACTTCGATTTATTTTACTTTTCGCTCAGTCATACCACGAAGACCTAAACTGAATATAAAATCCATTGAAAGATTCTCGAGTAGCTCTTCTGCGGAGCGCGAAGCAATCAAATATTCGGAAAATTCAGCAAAACCGGAAGTAGATTTTGAGCCCAATCGGGGCGAAACCGTTTTGTACATATTTCTACCAAAGGAAGCTGTATTAGCAGAAACTAACTATGGTCCGTTTCTATTCTTACTAGGACCTGTCTATGGGCAAAATACAAGCGAAATCAATTTTTCGACTTGTGCCATTAATAGGCGATTTAGGTCGATTTTTGTAGGCACTCATTCTTAAGTATCATTAAAATATACCGTATTTAGTAATATATGACTGTTAAGTGTGAGTACAAAATGGATTTGTAAAAAAACAGGCTGTTTACACACAATGTTTCAACAAAGGTCCGGTTTTTCCAGGAAACCTTCGCCACCGACCCGACGGTTCCTAGAAAAAGACTCCGGCAACGATAATACCACGGGGCACTCTCCTTTCTCAAACTTCAGATCCGGAGCCTTCTCCTATCTTATCAAGCCAGCTGATGTACCAAATTTCCGTAAGAAGCGGTTTGTTTGAGGTTCCATAATATAAGGCTCACTGGCTCACTTGAGAGGATATCCCAATTATTACTGGAGTCGCTGCAAATCCATCGTAGCCTCGTGATTTTGGCGTGAACTAAAGGAGCCATCTGGAATACAAGCGACTTTCCGAATCCCGTTTTTAAGCGATGAAGAAGCAACTGTTCAGAGAACGGTTTTTCCACTCCAAAGCGTTTTGCACAGTTGACCCGAAACCTTCCATTTTGGATTACATTCCATACATTCCACACTTCTCGGGATGTGGTACATCCGCTCTGATTGGTGGAAATTGACAAATGACTCTGACGTCATGAACACGACCTCGCACAGAGTATCAGACCGGAGAGGGAACCACGAAAGACCTCGGACGTCTGAGAATCAGGCTACCGTGATATGGCTCTGCATCTTTTGCCGCAATCTAAGGCCCCGTCCCCCTAAGCCGGAGCAAACAGTCACCGACTACAGAAACACCCGAGCGTAACCTTGAAGTTTATCGTAATTATCATTATCATGACTGCCGTTTTCGAAAAGCTCTGTTTTCAAAATGTTTTCCGTCCGCACTAGAACACAGAGCCAGCCTTTTCAATTTCCTCCGGTTTGAAGCCGGAGCATTTTAGAAAAGCAGGAGCCCGCGAAAAGTTAATTTCCGGTGACAAGTTCTCTGGAGTTATGTGGACGGTAGACCCAACTGTAGAGATAAAGCTGCTTTCTCAAATTTCTCCTCCCTTGTTTGGACTGAGGCTTAGCAATATCCACGTCATTCATTTTCTCCTCTAAATCTAGGTCTAAAAATAACATACTCACAAATCTGTTAGAGCGCGTCTCCATAAGAGATGTACACTGCTAGAAATATGTATCGCTTCTTTACATTATCTACTTTTTTGCATTAGTATCTACTTCTCAAAAGCTAACATTTTCGTCAGTTTATATCTGATACTAATTTGAAAGATAATTTAAATACAAAACAAGCGAGCGCTTATAAAACACGCAGCATGAATGAGGAAATTGTACTTTTTGTGTAAATCTGACCCGCAGACAAAAGTCATAATTATCTCCCATTACCTGAGCATGGTTGATATGCCTAGCCCTTCTCTGAGCAAAACTGAGTCACCATTAAATACTTTGTAAGAGAAAATGGTCTCTTATACTTCGTAATTAGACAATGTTAGTTCCTTCTGCTCTCTTGAGTTCTTATATCGTTTTTCTAGGTGAGAAGAGCGCGGGCTCTTCCCCTGAACAGCGGCTTGTAATCGAGCTAAACATCTAACTTATTCCAACTTAAGTAGATACCAGGAGTAGACACTCTTATTCTTCGGCCATTTCAACTTGAGTAAAAAATAATAACAAACAAACTGCGGTTAAAAACGTAACGAGACAACGCAAGTTGTAAAAACAGTAAATTTAAACACGAAGACTAATACCAAGTAAGGAAAGTAATGACAATGAGATTCAGAAAGTAAATGAAAATAAACAGGCCTAGTAAAATCTGCTGCAAAAGTATAAATGGTTAATAGAGCAGAAGTCTCTCACTGCCAACATTTTCATTTAGTTGAATTTTAAGTAATCGTTACTTCTGTAGATATATGTTGGAGCATACGAAACGTCAAGTTCATAAATGAAAGTTTTTACAACATGCCTTTTCCCGTTATGTTTGTAACCGTTGTTCTGTTCTGTTCTGTTTCAGCGAGACTTTACTGTGTGGAGATGCGAGAATCATGGATCGTGGTACTGTCAGCAATGCTTCCATGCTGTAAACCCATAAAGTGCTATTTTGTTCATGGTCTCTTGTTTGTTAGTCCTTTTGAAGTAAAAATGTTAAAATAAAGAAGCTTTGTCCTTTTCAGTCTTGACTATTGAATTTTAGTCAGGAAGCAATTGACAGGGTGGAACTTCTGTACAACTTGACCAGTGACCTTTCAGGTCTTTCGGGCTACTAGTTTTCACGCGGCCATTTCGTTTTTCCTGAGTCTCCATGACGAAAAGATGAACTACAAACAGTAAGCCTTTGTCTGTTAGCTCTTGCAGGAGAACCAGAATAACTAAGTAACTGACAACTTATTCGGATTTTTCAGAGCCTCGAAACATCTCACACACAGGCTTGGCATTGAAACCCAGGCAAGTACTGAGCAGTATCCTGTAAGTCTTTGTTCTGAGTGAAATACTTCCCAACAGGGGAGATTTTTGCTCACTTAACCTTTAAGTTATGCATATTCAACTTTTCCTTTTATAGAGTTACAGAGCGTGAATCTGTGGTAAATTTGCTTCCACGTGAACTGTCTTAACTTCGGGTACTTTAGCGACGGGAACTTGTTTATCTCCCGGTTTGACCAGCAAACGAATCGTGTCGGACTTAACATCGACATCAGCTTTATCTTTTGTGGCCATGATTGTCAGAACACCGGCCTTGTGTTCCACCTGTTAAGAGATTAAAACAAGAAGAGAATTCTGACCAGTTTTCATTTTGTTGATTACCACGTTTTTAGATATTTGTGCAGGGCTCTTGCAGATCAGAGGAATGTCACGTCGTTTGATTCAGCATGCGCCAATTCTCAGGTAAAGGTGTAAAGGGCATATAAAAATTTAAGTAATAACAATAACAATAACAATAACAATAACAATAACAGTAACAGTAACAGTAACAGTAACAGTAACAGTAACAGTAACAGTAACAGTAACAGTAACAGTAACAACAACAACAACAACAACAACAACAATAACAATAATTAAAGTAATCTTTATTAAAATCTTATAAAATCCTAAATAGAAAGCTTTGATAATGTTTTTTATAACATGCGTTTCTATGCTAAAATAAAGTCTCACACAATTTCTTGATATGCAATTTAAATAAGGTAACCTAAATGTAGAAAATCTAAAGGAGCTGTATAAATAGTAAAAATGTAATAAATATTTAATTGTCTCAACGAGCGTGCTGTATGGAGTTCCAGAAGGCATTTCAGCGAGTGTCAAAAATTAAAAACTACACTTCATATATACACATATAATCGATAATAATAATAATAATAATAATAGTAATAGTAACAGTAGTAATAGTAATAGTAACAGTAATAGCAATAGCAATAGTAATAGTAATAGTAATAGTAATAGTAATAGTAATAGTAATAGTAACAGTAATAGTAATAGTAAAGTAGTAATAGTAATAGTCATAGTCCTTGTCATCGTCATAGTAATAGTAATAGTCATAGTAATAGTAATAGTAATGGTAAAAGTAGTAATAGTAATAGTAAAAGTAGTAATAGTAATAGTCATAGTCATAGTCATAGTCCTTGTCATAGTCATAGTCATAGTCATAGTCATAGTAATAGTAATAGTAATAGTAATAGTAATAGTAATAGTAAAAGTAGTCAATAGTAAAAGTAGTAATAGTCATAGTCATAGTCATAGTCATAGTCATAGTCATAGTCATAGTCATAGTCAATAGTAATAGTAATAGTAATAGTGATATAATAGTTAATTACTAAATACATTCGACACTTAAATAAAGTTATTATTATTATTATTATTAAATTAAAAACAAACAAACAATTTATTGATCGGTAACAAACGCTGACATTAAAATCCTATATACAATTAATTCGCTAAAAATATTATTATTATTATTATTATTATTATTATTATTATTATTATTATAGTAATAGTAATAGTTATGGTAATAGTAATAGTAATTTCCTTTTGTCTTCCATCCAACACAACAATTTTACATTCATAACAGAACAAGACAGCTTAACAGAACAACAACAATAATAATGATGATGATAACTTAGTTTTAATGTCGAATATATTTAGCAATGTAGTGCTAATTGGGGACACTGTAAATAAATAACCAAATAATAATTAATAGAGCGGTTTTTAATTGAGTGTCGTAAAACCAAAAGCAAAGTAATTACTCTAGCCAGTCACAAAGAACACAGACAATACAATCAAAACTCAAAGTAATTTCAGGTAGCTAACTCAAAGCGCGGGAAAATGCATGCAAACGCGTCAGGATTGGTTTTGGTTGTACTTCTGATTGTGTGAAAAATGGCGCGAATTTTTTAAGCCAATCATGTAGCGTCAGTAGAAAGTGCAAAACCAATTACTTTTCGACATTCAAATGAAAACCGCTCTAGTAACTAAATAACAATAAATAACAAAAACTTAACTTGAATCTGCAATAATTCAAAGGATTGTCGCATGTGCGGCGACACGTTTTTCGATCCATTTTCAAAGTCAGTTGATTTTGGTGAGAATGACTATGACGTTCCAAAGATTTACGTTTATAACCTTCTTTTATAAAACTGTTTGCAACAGTAATGCTACAAGCAATGGCAAATTACGATATACCTCTAGCATGTCTACATGGCGTTTTCTTTCTTTCTTCAATTTCGTGCCCAGAATTTTCTTGCCTTGGCTACCTTTTAGGCAACCGAGGAGAAATCATTTAATTCCAATAAAAGACAAAACTCCTCAGCCCTGGAGCTTACCGTAACTTATGAAATAAAACATAATTTTACTTAAAAACTGGCAGAAACATCGAAACAAGTGAGTACCCTTAAGCTGGTTAAATGATTTGCTGATGAGAAATTTAAATAAAAGCCTCTAAAATATCCAGAAATAACAATCGAAAGCGCAATCATGACCGATCTCTCTAACTCTCGAGCCACTGACAAAATCGAACTGTCAGAAACTTACCTGGAAGTGTGGTTTTTGAAACCCTCCAGCATCTTGGGGAACTGGGGAACATTTAATCGATGAAATGTATCTCGTAGCGACAATAACAAAGCAGTAAACAGCCAGAAGCGAAAGTTTCGAAGAGCCCACAAGTGGTAAAGCCGCCATGATGGGTATTTAAGTCACAAACAGGTTCTGAAAACAATGAGGGAGGAGTAATGGACTTATAGCTTCAATAAACAACCTGCTCATTAAATTAATATTAAACAAGATACTGAATAAGTCCCCTTAGGTGACAATTGCCTGTTTTAGTGTTCAACGTCCAAATGCTCTAAAATCTAAGGAAATGATACTTCAGTTGAGGTTCATCGTTTACCGTCGTTATCACTCTAACATGCTGAAAATAAAATAAACAGTCTAGTGTTCCGCTTAATTTGTATTAATATTATTTGATTAACTAAAGAAACCAAACATTAGAAACAGGTTTTCCAAACTTTAATTAGCACCATCACTAAACAAAAACATAAAATCACAATTTTCAAGCCAAATCGAAAATAAAATCCTTTGCTTAGGAAGCAAAAACTCAGCTGCTTGAACTGAAATATGCCCTGATTTGAAACGATCGACGGGTCTTTAACCACCTGACAAAAAACCGCTGGTGGGACGCGTCTGAGTGCAAGACATTGACGTTAATCAGTTTTACTTTTATAGTTTAGTGTTGATGAAAAAGTGCTGATAATTTCATTCAGTGGTGCTTTAAAATTCAAGTGAAGTCTGAGCTCATCATGGAGTTCTTTCGATGGTGTTTTTTCGTGTAAATGAACATGAAACGTTCCAATAAATTATTTAATAACACTAATAAAGGTTAAAGAAAACAATAGCGATTGAGTGAAAGGCGTCTAGCTCAGTATTTGATTTCGCCTGCCAAGATGGCAATCGTCTCTAGAAAATACCCTTTTTACGGTAGCAAAAAGCAGTTAGTCAGTCATGTTCTGTTCACCTCCTATTTTATCTTGCAATCACTTTGGATGCCTATAGCACAGGCCGCTGACAGCGAAGGCCAGAAGGCGCATTTTCAAGTTGAGGACAAGTCAGGGGAGATGAAAATTACAGCAACTAAGGACCAAGCGAAGGTAATCGCTCAAGCAGACTCCGTTCAAGTAGTGGTTAAGCCTGGAACAGCGGACTATCCCGTCCTCAAAGCGGACAAGCCCATAGTACATGTAACTCAGCCAGGGTGGAGTTCCATAAGCATTCGTAAATCTGCGATTTTCAAGAGAAAGAAGCCTTTGACGAGGCAAACGAAGAACTTAGTGGCAAAGAAACCTAGGAAGACACTTGTAATAGGAAGACGACTTTATTCAAAGAATGCTGAAAGAGCAAAGTCGATAGAGAAACTTCAAAACGTTTTTCTGAGGGAAGGCTGTTCATTTCTTCCCAAAAAACAAAGAAAATGTTTTGAAAGGAAGTCTACTCAAGATAAAGCCAAGAATGTTTCAGGAAGTAAAAAATCTGATGTTAAATATGGAGGATTTCACGTAAGTGGTAATGCGGGGAAACTTAAAATGCACGTTACAAAAGACGAAACAACGCTAAGTAGTGAATCAGGAGGGGTTGATATTTCCCTTAATAAACATCCATCATCGTCAGCAGCGTCAGACCAACGAAAATTGGACACTCAGTCTCAAATATACAGAGAGGAGTCAGCTGATAAGGCTGTCCACATCGCTAGTGAATTAGAAAACAGTTTGTCCAATTTTTCTGGCTTGAGAAAATCAGTTGTCACTGAACTCAAAAAAGACTGGGACAGACATAACAACAGAAGGCTTTAGTGCTGTCAAACTTTCAGATTCTATATCATCTGTTGAACAACTTGCACGCCTTCAAACATGTAGAAAATCGTGAAAGTGTGAGCTATAATCTGACAACTGAGCCCCTCTAAACCTTTGTAGTTAGAGAGGATGTCGGTTGTTTGGCCTAAATCGAAGTCGTTTCACCTATATGACCGAAGTCATTTCGCCTACATGATCTGAGTCAATTCGCCTATATTAATGTCGTCTCACATGCAGTCGAAAATATTTTTCGAAGACAGATAAACATTACTGCACACAGGGAGCAGAGGAGTCGTGTTTGACAGTATTTCTAGTTAAATTCACCATAAAATATAACGCGAATCGACTTGTTGTTGATTTAAAAGATTTAAACAGACGAGCAACACTTCAAAGGAAAGGAAAACTGGTTAGAAAAATCTGAGATGCCGAGAAATTGGGGGTAAAATTGATCACGTACAGTACCCTGCGAGCAGTTGGTTTGCGTAGGAGAAACCAACTGCTCGCATACACATACAGTTACTTGAATAAAGAATGTCTTACGCAGACTTGACAGTGTTTCTATTTATGTCTCTGGACACACCACTGCTGTACGTTCTATGCTGCCATTTGTTACAGCCGTCGCACAGAAGGGCTTAATTCTTCTCGCTTGTTGACAATTTTTTTCACTCAGTGCACAGAGTCACCATTTTTCTTGCAATTCAAATAAACGAATGACAAATTAGTTTTTTGAGTGGCTTTTATAGATAGACCCTTGCTTGTGCTCGGTAAGGATCAAAATGCCTGCTATTAATATTTGATTGCTTCATTCTAGTCTAGTTTACTTCTTTTGGTAAAATAATTTGCTTATTGCTATGAAAGACAAAAAGCAAAAAATCACACTTGCCATGCGCGGGACACTAATTAGCTGATATACCGTGTTTCCACAGCATTTCTGGTTCTCTCAAACTTCCACTCGTGTTTCTTTAACTCGATCGATAGAAACACGGCACATGTTTTCTATTTCTTCAAGTGCTACTATGATCAAATTTTTACCTCTTGATTTTTTAGGTGTATCACATAGAATTTCTATAAAAGATTGAAAACGCTGTTCATCATTTGCAAATACCTGCATTAGTTCCGGAGATATCTAAGTTTGAAAAATGTGTAAAATATGCAAATGAAATGACTGATGATGTCATACACTCAACCCAATATATATAAATAGAGCTATCTTGGCCAATTTGTAGGGCGGACAAATGAAACGTGGTAGGCTAATAGTTCTACAGAAAACACACCCACGGCTATAATACATTTTATTGCCATGCCAACTCACTCTTTTCCAATCCCCACCCACTTGATTTCAATATATAAGTGATTTTCAGCTCGAAAAACGTTAAACAAGGCCACAAATTCAAGCTAACATATTTTTATGCTTTTAAGATCATGTATATGAGGCGCCATTTGCAAATATGAAAATGGAATGCCAAAGGTGGCCAGAAAAACCTTTAATATTGCCTGGAACCCAGTATGTTGCCATGGTAACAAAACTGTTAAGCTCAAATTGTGGAGCACATTTAGTAGGCAAAGAGTCAAACATTTTTGATACAAATTGGCTGATATGCCTGCGCGTGGATATGAATTTTATCTTCGAGTGTTCAATTTGTATCTCACGAGTGAGATGTCGAGTTGAAACACGAGAAGATAATATTCATATCCACAAGCGGGCATGTACTATTCTGTTTATTATATAACATACTAATGACAAACTTTTTGACGATTTTCCGAAGATTTCCGACCACTTTCCGAAGATTTCCGACGATTTTTTAAAATTGTTACGAACGTTTCCGAACATTTTTTGGACATTTCCGAAGATTACCGAAGATTTCCGAAGATAACCGAGGAGGGACCGATGATGTTTCGATCATACAGCAACATATCTAAAGCAGCCTTCACACGGCAAACTTAAGTTGGCAAACTCGTGTTGGAAAACTTCAAAAAGTTGACAAACTTTTTCCTTGACGCGTCAAACTCGTGTCAAATAACAAACACGGTAATTTCCCGAACATGACCGCTTTTTTAGTGCAGTCGCACTCACCTACAACAGTGAAACAGAGGAAAAGAAGAGAAGAAACAGAAAGCGGTGGAGGAATGGAAAGGTTTGGATGAAACCAAGTTTGTCCGCGCGCTCCTCCGTTTTTGCTTTGTTTGTTTTTTGTATCTTTGTAGGCTATAGATGAAACGTCCCGAACAGTCAGACAATTGTGAACCGCTTTGATATTAAATTTAAAAAGTGTTGACTCGCGTCCCCCATTTTGTGAAGTGTCACGCAAATAAATCACGTGAATAAAGCTCGTTTTGATTGGTTGACAATTACCAACGCATGTTGGCCAACCGTTCACACGTCAGATACGAGCTTACCAACTCGAAAAAGTTGGCGAAAAAGTTGGCGAGAATAGAGGCAAGTTCTATTTGTCGCCAACAGTTTGCCAACTTGTTTGCCGACTGTTTTTGTGCCGTTCACACACATCAACTTGAGTTTGCCAACACGAGTTTGCCAACTTTAGTTTGCCGTGTGAAGGCCGCTTAAGTACTTTTTATAAGGGATTATGTAACCATAGCAATGGTGATCATTTTAGTAGCTATGGTAACACTAATATCCTCATGTGAAAGGTAAAATAAGTGTCTTCACTGCGTACAATGAAGATATACAGCTGTTTCGGGAAAGGTTGTCCAAAAGAAGGGTAAGAGCGTTCGCAACAATGCCGAAAGGTAGTATGGGAGATATTCAACAAAATAAATTCAACTTGTAGTGAACGCCCAGAATCGAAGATACCACGACCGTCCAGTGAAGACTTACGGAGGCTAGGTATTTGAATGAAAGAGTTCTAAGGATATAGCGTAGATGAAGTGTCAGTACGCACAGGCTTATGCATGTTGAAGCTCTCTCTCGCTATCACGCTACCAAAACACGTGCAAAAACAAAGGGTTCATTAGCGGTGGCTCTGCATGTGCACCACGATTTTTGGTACATTTCTGCGACTTTCTCTGCAAAGCATGACATAAAATAAGTAAGGTTAAAGTCGTCAGAATCATGCTTTCTCTGTGAATCCTAACCCTTTGTTGCTAATTTATGGTCTGGATCATTTGACTGAATTTTGAAACTCACTTATATATCAATGTCAGTAACAAAGCGTGAGCATGGATTTCTAGCTGATGTTTTCAATAGCATAGACCCTATGCAAAAATGGCTGCCTTTAAATAATTCTACTGTTCGTATTTAAATTAGCCTGATTAACCTCGTTTTTGAGACAAAAATTGTAAAGAATTTGTTATCCCGAACGAGGTTAGTCAGGCTATTTTGAATACGAACAAAAGAATAATTTAATGGCAGCCATTTTTGCATAGCGTCTATTGCCGTCATGTTTTCGTTGACTCAAACTGACAGTTTACCATCATGCATTTCGGCATTGTGGCGTACGCTTTCATGCTTCTTTTGGACAACCTTTCTCGATTCCCTGTGAATAAATATCCACGAAATTCGCTCGCACGAACATATCAATTTGGGGTGTTGGAAAATAAATCTCTTATTAGACGTTTTGTTGTGTAGTATCGCTGAGTATTTTTACGAGTTGTGCCGTATTTTGGCGAGCCCGTAGGGCGAGTCAAAATACAAACGAGTAAAAATTCTGGGGGTGGGGATGGGGGTGGGGGTGGGTTTAAAAACCCCCAGCCTCACCCCCTGCGCGGTCTCTGTTTTGACTTGTCAAGTTTGTTAAGAAGTGAAAAAACTCAGAAAAACTCTATCTCTGGTGGTTGGACAAAGTTGAAACTGTTTATCTGTACTGGTGAGGTACTGGTGAGGTACTGCAGATAGTTATCATTATCTGAAGTACTAATGTTGCTAGCAAGTTTTGAACTGATGGTGGCAAAATGATTATTAAATTCATTCGACAGCATAGTTGGATTTGTTATTGATACACCCGGGGGGGTACTCCCTCTAATGGCCTATACAGGGAGGCTCCGCCCGAAAGGGGTACCTTTTTAAGGCTTCAGGTATATAAAAGGGTAGGGATTTCACAAGTTGACGTATATAAAAGGGTAGGGAAATCGGTCATTTAGGTATTAAAGAGGGCCTTTAATTATAATATTTCGAATATAAGCCCCTTACGGCTGTACAAGTGTATTTATTAAGGACTACATGAAAATGAGAACAAGACTGCCTAAATTAGGTATGTGGAAGGGATGAATAAAATTGAAGAAACTGCGTAGCGTCTTTTAAACTATAAGTAAAGGTTAAAATATTCTTTGAAGACGCTTAATAGCGGTATAAAACAACCGACGTTTCGGCATTACTGCTTTCTTCAGGGTTTTAAAACTGCCACGTAAAATAACGCTATTTTACGTGGCAGTTTTAAAACCCTGAAGAAAGCAGTAATGCCGAAGCGTCGGTTGTTTTATACCGCTATTAAGGGTCTTTAAAGAATATTTTAACCTTTACTTATGTGAAAGGGGTACCTTTCTTCAATAAAAGGTATATAAAAGGGGTACCTTTCCTGTCAAAATGGTCTATAAAAGGGTAAGGGGTTGGACCTCGGGGCGGAGCCTCCCCGTATAAAATTTTGTTAAGTACCCCCCCCCCCCCCCCCCCTCGGGTTGATACACCATTCGCTTTTAGAGACGTAACCGATTCCTTTCCAGATCTTCTCGAGGTAAGTTCATTGATAGTCTGCCAAGTCTTTCTGGAATTGACTTTGTATTCGTGAAAACTATTATGATAGTAGGATTACTTTGCCAATCTGATTTCGTTATTCACTATGTTCAAGAGAAAATGATGGGAAACAGCTCGAAGTGGGACGACCAGTGACAGAAATAATTTTGATCAGGAATATAATAACAAACACCTTGGAGGGTCAGGCTTGCAGGGAAGCGTTAAGCGAGAGAAATGATGTTATAATTTTGAATGCCGGCACAGGGACTAAACAACTAAAAGCATGGTGATCACGGGAATGTAAGAACTGACCTCGTTGTAAATACTGTTACGGCGACAAAAAAACTCCTCTAGCTTGGAGCGAAGCGATCAGCAACAGAAACCCGTGCAGAAATAATTTTGAATTCACAGAGAAACAGAAAAACGTTGAAGTGAAATAATTTTCAATTCAACGACAAAATTACTGCTATGTAAGCGGTAAATAAGTGGCGGGGTATTCAGCAGTAAGGCCCAAAATATGATTTAAACCAGGAACCAAAGTATACTGACCTGAGCGAAAGGGATAACTCAGTTAGTCCGACTGCCTTTCTAACAAAGTCCATGGGCTCGAGTAAACTCCATTTATTAGAAGTCACAGTGCATCACAGCCGCCACGACCTTTATAACATGTCCAGCCGGATCGTTTTGTTGTTTTTGTTGACCACTCAGAACTGCATTTCCGCCCGTCTGTATAAGCCATTTTATTCCCAACAAGTTGTGACTTTGATTTATCCATGCAGAAATACCTCTCTCTCTAATATACCCGTAAAAGGCACTTCTATATCGACGTATTTACCTGTGGACCGCCGTTTCTAAATTGCGTGATCACCAAAAGAATGGTATCATGCGGACGTAAAAGGAAGTGCACTCCCGCTGTTTCCGGCAATCCTAAAATAACTTTAGTGGATTTGACATATCCCAAGGCCAAGACTGGGAGTCTCCCTCTCTGTCCCATCATTATTTTCTCTTGCGCGCGAACACGCATTCTTTTCATTGGAGCATGCTTCTCAACAAATAGGTAGAAACATGTATTTCCATTTTGACCACATCATCATCATCATCTGATATGGTTATGTTCTTAAGCCTAGAAACCACTTTTTCATCATTATCGAAAAGAAAATCAACAAAACCCCTTCACAAATTATGTTTACGGTAATTTATTATTGGTCTGAACTAGGGATCCAATTTTAACGCAGGCCTGAAACAGGATTTTGATGTAAGATTCAGGTCATACTGTAGGGTTTCGATTTTTTGGTCAGGTCACAAATAGTGAAGCTTCTCGTGGCAGTCGTAAGGCTCTGCCATGATGACCGCGTCCCGGGGCCGCGTCTTCCTCTGACACGAGTATGACAGATTCTTCATGGACTGGTAAACTGAGAAGTTTTCTCTGCTCATTCTTGATTGAGAGAACTTTGCAACTTTGAGAGAAGTTTGCAATCAATCATAAATGAAACATTTTTAGCACCAAAGTTGTTGTCACCATAACTCGATATACGCACGCTAACCATGAACCAATTCTTTTAGATGACTTCCGAAATTTTCAGAGGAAAGAAAAATTCCGGACCTCGATTCGCTGCATCACAAAACAACGTATGATCGAGTTCGTTTTTTGGGACAGAGCGTTTAGCGTAGTCACGCCGTCGCTGTGGAATACTGTTTTGAAAAACATTTCCATAGTTATTATGAACCTATTAGTCAATTTTTGGATAAGTATTCAGTGAACGAATAAGTAATTAGCGTAGGTGAAACAACTCAGATCGTGTAGGCGATGCGACTTGTAGGCGAAATGAGCGGTTACCATCTCTATTATTTTGTGCTTTGATTCATAACACATCATAGTCATACTAGCCCTGAGATGATCTAAAATGCTTTAAAATATAGAAAATTACCTCTGCAGCCTTCTTACATTCCCCATTTCAGCAATAATTCTAATCAGTTTCCATGAACTGAACTCTTCAGCTATATCTTTATCAGCCGCAAAACTATCCAAAACAAGAGAAAAGTAACTATGTAACTGAATGGAATCTATTGATTCTCTCAGCCGGGTGGAGAGTAGCCTCCTAAGCAGACATTCTTTGGGCTCGTCAAGCAATCTTGGAAGAAAGTTAAGATTGCCGCGGTTTAGAGGCTCAGTCCTGTGGAATGCAGTGACCAACAATTGTGGTGCCATGACAAAAAACATTCCTTATCGTGATCTCAGGCTAAAGCTTAAATCTCAAGCCAATTTTAATGAATTCAGCTTTAAGATAACGTCTGCATCCACTTGTAATTTTAGAAAAGATGACTTTGCATATACTTAAATTTATATTCACAATTTCATATTTGTAAGCGCTAATTTAGTTCAAACGTTTTGTCCATATAGCTTTTCGTTTTTTAGTTTTACTTGTAATTGGTTAATTGTAAACGACCCCACTGTTACAATATGTATTACGTTACGCGTGACGCTTACGTCATGACCTCGCTTTAGGGAATAAAAGTTGTTCTTGTTATCCGCCATCTTGAGCACGTGTTGTGAAGCTCTCTTCTCGCTTCGTTCTCTTTACTCTCAACAATGTCGCACTAATATTGTTACATGGTGGCAGCGACACCGAGCTAACGTCCAACAGTGACTACTGCTGTCGTCGTTTTCTCGTCGAACCCTCAAGAACCTCGCTCTTCTTCGAACAGTGTTTACTGCTTTACTCAAGCGTCGTCACAACTTGTTATCATCTCTGGAAACTGCCGAGCAGTCACTTCTCTCTTCTGTGTGAAACTCGCTGCAGTTGGTAAACCTCCGTCCCCTCATCTGGAACGAAATGGCTGACGCCGAAGCTGCCGATGCTCCCGGTGCTCAAGCTCCAGAAAATCCTGGTTTTCGACGACCACAAATCACCCCGCCAAAACCACTCGAGGTCGATGGCGATCGCGCCGACAACTGGAAGTTGTGGAAACAACGATGGTTAAACTATTGCGTCCTTGCCGGTCTAAATGACCAAAGTGAAGATTACAAATGTGCCATGCTACTGCACTGTATTGGTATCGAAGCCATGCGAATTTTCAACGGAATGAAATTCGGCGAAGGTGAAGATCGCAACAACATGGCTGACATTCTTGTGAAATATGACCAGCATTTTCTCGGTCAAAAACAAGAATTCTTCGAGCGCTTTCAATTTAATCGCCGTAACCAAGAATCTGGTGAGTCTATCGATGAGTATGTCTCTGTATTACGCAACTTGGCCAAAACCTGTGGCTTCTGCGACTGCATGCGTGAACTTTTGCTCATGGACCGTCTACTCTTAGGCATCTCAGATGACAAGACTCGTGAGGAACTCCTCTCCACACACGACCTTACACTGAGCAAAACCATCGAAATTTGTCGTGCAAAAGAGGCTGCTTCTCTTCACATGAAAGCTCTCAAGAGTGATGAGATTAATAAGGTGACCCATAGCTCTAACAAAAAAAAGAAATCTGGTGACGGCAAACACAAAGCTAAAGGAAAATCTGGGGATCATGGAAAAGGAAAACGCGGGAGAAAGGAAAATCCTGGTAAAGAAAAATCTGGAGAAACTAGTGATCCGCGTGCTACCAAAAGAAAGTGCCTCTTCTGCTCCCAAGTTCACTTAATGAGGAAGGAGCTCTGCCCTGCATGGGGAAAGACCTGCACAGCCTGTGGTGGCAAAAACCACTTTCAAGCGTCCTCTAAGTGTAAGCACCACAGCGTCCACACTATTGTTGAAGATTACTCTACCGACTCCTCTGAAAGCAGCAGTGAAACCATTAGTGGAATTACAACTGATCAGGATCACCTTGTCAATGCAGTCCAACTCAGCAATCAACTCATCTTCTGTGAAATGGAGGTCAACAAGAAGCCAGTGAAATTACAAATTGACTGTGGCTCTACTGTATGTATTCTGCCTAAGCGCTACGTTGGAAACGCCCACATTCGCCCTGAAATGGTGAACCTCCAGATGTGGAACAAAACCTCTTTGCAAGCCCTTGGTAAATGCAAAATAAAAGTAGTGAACCCAACCACCAAGCAAAAGTTCAAAGTGGACTTTGTCATTGTTGACAAGGAACTTACCCCTCTACTAAGTGGTAAAGCGGCGCAGAAAATGAACCTCATCACAGTGAACTATGACAAGTTCAAGGTCGTAAATGCAGTATCTTCACCTGAGAATGACTATGTTCAACTCTTCCCAGACACCTTCAAGGAAACACCTGGCACACTCCCTGGCAAGAAGGTACACCTCACAATTGTTGAGGGTGCTTCCCCGGTGATTCGAAGTGCACGCACTCTGCCTGAGTCACGCAAAGATGCAGTCAAGGCCGAACTCCAGCGCCTTGTGGACACTGATATGATTGTGCCTGTGGACGAACCCACCGACTGGGTGAGTCAAATGTCTGTCGCCGAGAAGAAGTCCGGCATCAGAATCTGCATAGACCCCCGCCCTCTCAACAAAGCCCTCAAACGTGAACACTACAAGCTACCCGTCCTAGAGGATATCCTGCCAGAACTGTCTCAAGCATGCAAGTTCTCTGTCTGCGATCTAAAAGCGGGCTATCTGCACTGTGAACTTGACCACCCCTCGAGCCTGCTGACCACGTTTGCCACTCCATTTGGGCGTTATCGCTGGTGCCGTCTCCCATTTGGTCTCACGGTTAGCAGCGAGATCTTCCAGAAAAGGCTCCACCAGGCCCTGGAGGGTCTCGAAGGTGTCCGCTGCATTGCGGACGATGTGCTCATTTGGGGCCGCACAGACGAAGAACATGATGAGCGGGTACGTTTGTTCCTACAACGCTGCTGTGAAATCGGAATTGCTCTCAACAAAGACAAGTGCCGTTTTGGATTACAGGAAATTCCATTTATGGGTCATGTGGTAAGCAGCAGTGGTCTCAAACCTGACCCCGCTAAAATTGAAGCAATTGTCAAGATGAAGCCGCCTGTAGACAAGGCAGGTGTTGAAAGACTAAGAGGGACTGTCAACTACCTCTCAAGATTCGTCCCTAAACTCTCTGATGTCATGCGTCCCATCAGTGATCTGACTCGTCCCGATGTTGAGTGGACCTGGGACTCTGTTCATGACAAAGCATTTGAAGAAATCAAACGTCTCCTAACACAAGCTCCAGTGCTGGCCTACTTTGACTCCACCAAAGAACTGTCAATTCAATGCGATGCAAGTGGGCAAGGCCTAGGTGCAGCACTCCTACAAGAAGGAAGACCATTAGCGTACGCCAGCAGAGCCCTCAGTGACACCGAAACAAGGTATGCAACGATCGAGAAGGAGATGCTCGCTATTGTATTTGCTCTTGAGAAGTGGCACCAATACACCTATGGTCGTCACATAACCGTCTACTCTGACCATAAGCCATTAGAGAGCATCACAAAGAAACCTCTCGATAGAGCCCCCAAGCGCCTCCAAGGCATGTTGGTACGCGCTCTGGCCTATGACATCGATGTGCAGTATCTGAATGGCAAAGAAATGTTCCTGGCTGATACTTTGAGTCGGGCATACCTTCCCCAAACCTGTGAAGGAGCACAAGAAGAATTTGAAATCATCAATGCTCTGACCTACCTTGTGATGTCTGATGAGAGAATCGGGGAAATGCGTCACCACACCAACCATGATCCAGCGCTACAACAGCTGAAGCAGACCATACTACAGGGATGGCCAAAAGACAAGTCCCAACTACCACCTCTTGTCACGCCATACTTCAGCATCCATGATGAACTGGCAGTCACTGATGGCCTAATTTTCAGAGGCGAGAGATTGGTTGTACCAAAGGAAATGCGGTCTCAGATAAAGAGAGACATCCACGCTGGACACCAAGGCATTGACACATGCCTGCGACGAGCTCGAGAACATGTATTCTGGCCTGGCATGAGTAAGGAGATAAAAGAGTGGATCCAAACGTGTGAAGCATGTAGAAATTTCGAGCAGACACCATGCAAGGAACCTCTGATGAGCCATGACATTCCTGAACGAGCCTGGGAGAAGATTGGCTGTGACCTGTTATCGTGTCGCGGTAAAGATTACCTCATCACTGTCTGCTACAAGTCAAACTTCTGGGAGCTGGACCGCCTCAATGATACCAAGTCCACAACGGTCATCAAGAAGCTGAAGGCCCATCTTGCTAGATACGGGATCCCCAGACAGCTGGTCTCCGACAATGGACCTCAATTTGTGTCAAGTGAATTTAGTACCTTCACCAAGAGCTGGGGTATCGAACACACTACCACGTCACCCCACCACAGCAAAGCCAATGGCAAGGTTGAATCAGCTGTGAAAGTAGCCAAGCGCATGCTGCGGAAAACCACTAAATCAGGCGAAGACCAATACCTTGCTTTGCTCAACATCAGGAACGCCCCAACACAAGGCGTAGACAGCAGTCCAGCCCAGCGTCTCATGGGTAGAAGGACCAGGACCCTGTTGCCGACTACCAAGTCCTTGCTGGAACCAAGAAATCCCCTGAACCCTCATGAGATGGAACAGCTTCAACTAAACCAGAAGAGACAAGCAAAGTACTACAACCGTACTGCACATGACTTGCCTACCTTAAAGGAAGGGGACACTGTCCGCATGAAACCTTTTGTCCTCGGACAGCATACCTGGAAGAAAGCTGAAGTGACTCGCAGGTTAGATGAAAGATCGTATGAAGTTCAGGCATCTGGCACGACTTACAGGCGCAACCGACAACACCTGGTGAAAACCCCACAGCCGTCCAACCAACAAGACTGTGCCAAAGCACCTCACATTGTGCCCAGTGCTGACTGTAGGGTGGCTACCCCCGAGCAAGAGTCGCCGCACAATGCCGGCCCCCAGAACCAGGCAGAGGGAGTGACCAACACAAACCCCGCGCCCAACCCTTGTGATTCTGTGAAGCGCTCCCGATCAGGCCGTGCCATCAAGCCACCAGCTAGGCTGAAAGACTATGTGCTAACTTGAACATTTTTTTTTTACTAGAGACAAACCAGAACTGACTATAGAGACTGACTTTTGGTCTTCATATATATTTTGTTGCCTATATTTAGCAGTTGATTCATTTTTTTTTTCTTTTCCCTCATGGTTAACTTGCTACTTCATATTGTTACCCTCAGCTCACTCGAAAAAAAAAAGGGAAGGATGTTACAATATGTATTACGTTACGCGTGACGCTTACGTCATGACCTCGCTTTAGGGAATAAAAGTTGTTCTTGTTATCCGCCATCTTGAGCACGTGTTGTGAAGCTCTCTTCTCGCTTCGTTCTCTTTACTCTCAACAATGTCGCACTAATATTGTTACACCCACAAGCTCATGTAGCTTTAATACTTGTCGTTTTAAAATAAAGGCCATCTATCTATCTATCTATCTATCTATCTATCTATCTATCTATCTATCTATCTATCTATCTATCTATCTATCTATCTGATGAGCCCAAAGAATGTCTGCGTAGGAGGGAAGGTGGAGAGCGGCACTTTATCTAACGGACCGCTAACTAGGATGAACTAATTCGCATAGCACTCGCATAGCACCCGTCTTATCAAAGTTCGCTCGCTCGCTTAAATTTTATGCCTGGATTGTAGGCTACTAGCTTTGCATCCGCCTCGGCAGTAAAGGGCAGACTAGCTACATGGGGTTTTAGTCCCATTTCTGCCCGACGGCTATGCCATGCTGATGAGGCCTAACAAGGCCAAAACAGCTGTTCATGGCTGCCACTGTGATATGGCTGTGCCCATGCATAAGGTACTGGCCAGCCCTTACTTGCTTTTACTGTTTTTTTTACCAGTGACACGCAAGGTTCCTTCTCGGAGTACCGTACACACCGTCTGGCAGAGGGTCATAACTTCTCGAGCTAAAGATCACTCACTGACTTGGGAGACAACCGGTAAATCCCGTAACCAGTCCGGGATCGTTATCATTTTTGATAACCATGTGACGTCATATAATGGCGGCCATTTGAACAATCGGGAATTTTCGTATTCACTTCGCTTTGCTCGTTATTTGTTCGATTATGCTCGGGTAATTTACTCATAATTCTATTCGATAAGTACCAAGAAAGGACGAACCTCGCGTGCTTTGAAGATGGCGGCTGAAGACCAGCGTAAACGATGTAAAATGCTCCTCGTAAAGTGAAACAGCGCTTGCAATTTTGAATACAGATCAGGTATGTTTTTTATTTTGTCATTAGATTTAAATTGCTTGCAGATTTTTGCGGCAATCACAAAAAATATGTCATTAATCTTCACGCTATATACTTGGGATTTGATCTGTTTTTAGTGTTGTGCACGATCTGTGAAAAAAGTGCACTGGGGTATTTTGATTTGCGATGTGCTGTTCGTAACGGCGGCCATATCTACATCTGTAATTGATGTGTTCCTAGGTATCAATGTCGATATCATGTCGTTCGAATTCAAGCTTGAATTTTTCTTTAGGTCTTGCATGCAGAAGTCTTTTTTGAAGACGCAGTCTTGTCACAAAAATATAGTGATGTATTAAAAGGTAAGTTGCCTATATTTTTGAGTCCAAGATTCAATGTCCACACATTCGTGGTCCTGAAATATTTTCAAGAAATGCCGGCCAAACTAGGTCAGTTTTCTGGCAAACCACTCATTATTGTCACTTTTTCGTTTATATTTACTACAGACTGTTGAACAAGCAGCTTCGCCAGCTACCAAGGAAATGAAGCCTGAGTGAAAATAGAAGCTATTATCATATTAGTGTCAATAAACAACGCTTTTATGAACAGAATATTTGTTGTCTACCTTCGCTGTGCCATTTTACTCGCGGAACAAATATTACACGGTGTCTATCTGGAAATTAAATTCGCAGTAACTTTGGACAAAGACAGTTTTCTTCCATACATCTCTGTTTTTATTCCATAATCCGATAACCTATTATGAAGCAAACATAAATTTAATTCAATGAAGCTGCATTGTGATGTTGTGAGTAGCTCCTTTCATCGCAGCGCCCCGTCGACCGGCATATTGAATTATACACTGTTACTACCAATAACGTCACGTGAACGAAAACTTGTGCAACGATTGGTTTATGGTTTATTTTGGTCGAGGTTATCAAAAATGATAACGATCGCGGACTGGTAACCTGCGATCATACCCTCCCTCCCTGTATTTAGATAGACGTAGGAAAGGAGGGCAAGATACATTTACTTGTCGGATCGCATGTTCTCAAAAAACAGATTCTGGTTTTTGCTCTGATTGGTCGAGAAACAATACTTATGGTTTGCTGTCTTCTGATTAGCTGTCATATTTCAAGCTAGTCAGAAAACCGAATGGTGCAAACGAAGCCGGGGGGGGGGGGGGGTGTACTCCCGCGAATTTTGGATAGGGGTGTGCCGCGAAGGTTCTTAAACCCTGACCCTATTTAAGGCCTAAGATTGCGAAAATTGATACCCTTTTTAAGGCCCATACACGAAAAATGACACCCTATTCAAGGCAATTAAACCTCTGTTCTTCTGTTGCAGAAGCATTTTGTTAATACTTAAAAGGATACATCAAGTTTAAAAAAAAACACTCGTATAGCGGGCGTTTTCGCACTCCAGTATTAGATAATACAATTTAGCTACCCTATCTAAGGACCACACCAGGAACACAGTTACAAAAGGGTGAAAAAAGATACCCTATTTAAGGACCGAGAACCTCAAATACCATACCCTATTCCGCGCCCCGTACCTATATAGCCCATAAATGGGAGTACCCCTCCCCCCCGGGAAACGAAGCGAGTTTTCGAGAGGACGAGTTTTGTTTTGTGTAATTGAAGCGCCGACGAATTTCAATTATAATTTTCTGAAGGCAGAGAGTTATTCAGGTGAAGATGTTTTGGCCGTTCGAATTCTCTAAGCGGGTTTCTTGAAAACCACAAAGGTGTTGGAATGTGTCAGAACTGTTTACAAAATGAAAACGGCGATATATTTCCTCGCTCGACTCCTGGGTAGCCCTCGATCTTGTTCTTGATATTATCCTTAGCCTTCTGTACATCCACTCGGAGAATTTTCATGGCCCGAGACGCTCAACAGTTCAGTTTAAATTGCTCGCCGTCGCGCGGTCTTGACTTTCACGATAATAATCTCCAGTTCGTGACAAAGAAGGGAGCAATTAACAACTTCTTGGTAATAGCCCTTTTCACGGTTAGTTTTTCTTATTTGCATTACAATGTAATCCAACGTGGATGCGAGGCAATATCGGGCTAAAACAACAAAATAGCCCGAAATAGACCTTTTTCGCTTGTACATTTTGTTTTCCCAATCATGTGATGATACTCAGGAGATTTGATCTTTTGTTTTGTTCATTAAAAAGGGTACATGCAAGCATGAATAAGCCTGCATGTAGTCTTTTTAATGAACAAGACAAAGGATCAAATCTCCTGAGTATCATCACATGATCTGTATTGGGAAAACAAAATGTACAAGCGAAAAAGGTCTATTGCCTCAGGTATAGACCTTTTGCATAAATGGTGTCTAAATTTGAATAACAATACTTGGTATATCCTTAGCCTCACATTCATGTAAAATTTCCTTTGTCTTGAAACGTGAACGTGAGGCTAAGGATGTACCACCTCGCAAGTATTGTTATTCAAATATAGGCGCCATTTATGCAAAGGGTCTATATATACGCAAGATTTCATGGTAATGCAGATGGGCAGAATGCACGGCAAGTTAATATCACAGAAATAACAGCACGGTTTATTTTTCCTGAGCGCCATCCCACCCTGCTTCCGAACGCATATTTTTTTTTAAAAAAAAGCATGGCGAATTTTTGGTGCCTGTATATAATATGTAAAACTGTACAAATTACTTCTGCAGACTTTTTTCGCGTCTCGTGAAAATATAGTGATTTGACTCCGGTGAATATGACAGTTCAACCACACCTTAGTTTATTTAAATTAGGAGGCAGTTGGCGGCTGGTTTAATAAATGTATCAGGCGTTATTTTTTCCCTTCTCCTTTCAAAAAACGCCTGATCGCAGGTTTATAAATCCCGAGATATCGTGCTTATTTGATCTCCCACAGTCCCTTTCGGTCCTTTCACGTTTTATGCTCGGTTAGAACTGGAACGAGCGTGTTCATCTTGTTTTGTTCAACTTTGTTGATGAATAGATTTCGCGATCTTGTGTTCTGTGAATCGAATGAAAGCTTGAAACACAATGTTAGGGAATCAAGAGTCACAAGGAGAGCCCCAAGATCAGCTAGCTAGCCACCTGGAACCTGATCAGGAGGTGGCAGCAGTATTAGGAACAGGTGAGACCACGTGGTGTCAAACGGATGTGAACTACAATGAATGAGATTCTACATATGAGAGTCGTGTATCTACCTTGATAGAGGGTATATGTTAGTTAACTGTTGATTATCGATTAACATATAATAAATGATTACGAAAAAATTCAGACCTCAGTAGAAAACCACGTCTAATTCGAAATTCCAACCACTTGTTGCATTGAAATCTTGAGATCTTGAAAAATTACCTTAGGGTGGCTTACTACAGTTTTGATGAATTATAACAGCCCAACTTCTATTCTTTTGAAAAATGTTCCAAGGTGTTTTTCTTTTTTCTATTTACTGTTTGTTTAAGTCATTTACCATTCTATGTGAAACCTGTATGACACCATATCAAAATTTCAAGAAAAAGAAATTGGCTCTGATTTAACTTTCATGCAATGAAAGTAAATGGCCGTTTTTATGCTAGGGACGTTAGGCCTAGTTTAAACGTCGCATTTTTCATGCGCCGAATCAAATACTAATTTTAGTCGACTCGAATGAATACATTCGGCTGATTTGATTTAAACGTCGCATTATTTTGCCGAATAAAATTGCTGAGCGCGAGCGACGTGTTTTTAAATTCCCATTCGAGCAAACATAAATTATTTACATAATTTCAATTCGATTCGGCACATGTAAAATGCGGCGTTTAATCAACTACCGAACTTCAGTCGAATATTCGACTGACTCGCATCGAATTGAAACATGTCGCATTTAATTGATTTAGACGTCGCATTTTACATGCATTTAACTTGGCAATTCGATTCGGCGCATGTAAAATGCGACGTTTAAACCAGGCCTTAATGTCGTTAATGTAGTGTCGGACTTTAAAGCTGTCTCGAGACGGCTTTATCGTCCAGTATAAAAACGAAAAATAAGGAAGATGCCTTTAACATCTGTCTACTTTAACGTCTTTTAAGAGCGCAAAAATGACGCTCATCTATCAAAAAGAGTTTAGGCTGTATTTTAGCTGAACCAGAGGAACGCCCTCAGAGACACTAAAAGTGCTGTTGGAATAATTTTGTCATTAGAAGCATGCCAAATGTGGTTTTTATGTTTCCATTTATCATGTAATTTCAAGATCTTTATAAATGTGTTTGCTTTTCTATGTGTGGAGGCGAATTCTAAGGAAATCTGTGAAGAAATTATTAACCTTCCTTCCTTTTTCAGAAAAAAAGCTAATGTCAGCATTTTTGCTGAGATTTAAATCTAATGCACCAGTTAAAGTAAACCCCAACTTCCCCGCCCCATCCTGGGATATAGGTGGGGATTAGTTTTAATATCATGCAAAAGCCGACAAATTCCTCACCATGCGGGGCAGGAAATAGCAGAAAATGCCCCACCGCTCGGTCAATTGAAGATGTTCTTGATGAGTTTGTAATTGAATAATTCACAAGGTGGCAGAATTAAATTTAAAATTATATTTTAAAAATGCTAGTTTCAGAGATTTTAGCCCTGCCAACTAAAAAAAGGCGGTTTAAAGGCCTGGCATAGCCGTGCCCATGATTGCCCCAGGCACAGGCCTCTAGGGGGTCGGGGGCATGCTGTCCCAGGAAAAAAAATAAGATACGTGCCTCTAAGATCCCATTTTCTGCATTTTTGAGATCACAGTTAATGGAAAATAGTGGAGTTTTTTCCTTAGTCTTTCTCATTGAATAAACATAAGATCAATGAAGAATTCGAGCGCCACAGGAGCATGCCATGAATGGATGCAAACCTTGCACAAAGTCAAGGAAATTCAGTACATTTCCTCACTCAGAACTACTGCCAAGAACTTTTCCCAAAAGGGAAAAATGGCTGAGAAACCTTAGAAACAGCTACAAAGGAAAAATAATCGTGCATAAAAGACTGGTTAAACAAAGAAAGCAATATCTTTATTTGGCTAGGAAGAGTTTCAAAAACCAGGAGAATATTAAGCAAAAACGGGAAGCTGGAAATATTCTCCAGGAACAGGAGGTTTTCCGCCAGTCGGGAGGGTTGGAATCTCCGTAGTTTATGTTAGTCATAGCATTCCATAAGTTATATCAGCAACATTAAGAAAGGTTTTCTTTATGGAGCAGCGAAACAAAAAAGTCATCGGCATCTCAATATTAAAGGACTTGATGCCCTATTAAAATTAGTCGATGTATTTATTGAAAAACAATAAAATGGATTCCACAATACCGGTGAACACTTGTGTCCGCTCCAGTGTGCCGAAATAAACCCAAAAATCCTTGTGGGAACAATCGCCACCATCTTGGATTAGAACGAATCCCCTACTAATGCCCCAAATTCCTTAGGACAAAAGCAACAAAACATGCGAATCCCCCACATACTGGGGACTCAAAGAGCTGCCAATATGGTTGACAAAGCCCCACTAAAGCCCCACATATCCTAGGGTGGGGGATCGGAGTTTACTTTGAATGGTGCATAATTATCTCAAAAAATGCGTGGCTACCCCCCTTTTTTTTGTGGATTTCAATAGCCCTTGCAAAGGGTCTACTTTTTCCTTGTGGTCCTAACCTGGTGGAAAAGGCTTTGTATTTAGTAGGCGCAGTCCTTAAGTTAATTCATTGACCACAAGCGCAACAAAATTGATGTATAATTCCTTGGGGGCTATCGATGCAAAATGTGTTTTTCAATAACCTCTATGTTTTTTTTCCTGTTTTCTGTTCAAGCGTTTGTGTAATTTAATACTTGAAATGTTCCTTTTCCCATGCAGAAACTAATTTTTCCTCAGTCTGGCCTCCCTGCTTCAGTCAAGAGAGGCTCAAGGTCTTCTTCCACAAAGGAATTAACTACTGGCATAAAAGGTGTGTCCCCCTGCATATATACCATCAACTGCACCTCTCTCTGTGTGTGGTAGTCTCAGGCCAAATTTAAAGTTCAAATTCTGAGTATATCTCATTGGATGGATTTAATAGTAGAAACTGGGTGATACAAGCAGGTATGAACTGGAGTATCATGCTGTTAACTTTTCATTATTTTC
>JAHPZR010001711.1:67500-70968 GCA_019787425.1 Platygyra sinensis
CAATGCAAATCGCTAAATGTTTGGAGTGTTTACTTTTACTTTAACACACTTTCTTGCCAAAACTATTTTTTCCAGAGGGTATGGGGGGTGCACAAAATAGTAGTGGAAATTCCGGAGGGGTGGGGGGGTTATTTTAGTGGTCAAAAAATGGAAATTCCGAGGAGGAGGGGGGGTTTACGTGAAATTCCCTCCATGGTGGGGTTGTGGATATTTTCTGGAACTACACAATATCAAAGAAGTACACGGTAAATCAAGGCTGCATGTCTCTGTCAACCTGGCTATTATTTGGAGTATGCCTGCCATGTTGTGTGACTCCGTCATCGTCGCTGCCGTCGTGTGTACGCGCCCACAAGCAATGCCGCTGGCCATGATAACCATGGGAAAATCAACTCATGGGTTTCCTTTTCTTTCCTATATGAGTATGGGGCTCCGCTTGGTAGCCCTTCGGGCCGCCAGAGCTCCACTAAAATCTTGTTTTGAGCACATGTTTAGCATGTGCTCTTCCTGTGTACTGTGTCCACCATCTTGTAAACATGAAGCTTGGTAGTCCCTTATTCAAGGTGTTGCGAAAGATGGGAGACGAAACTCATTTCAGGGCTCCCGCAAAAAATGATGACCATTTCAATAAAAATCTTAGCCGGGAGACTACTTTCTTGGCTTCAACCCTGGAGGAGTAACTTATGTAGCAACCAAGAAATATTGCTAGCATGCCCTTGCAACTTGGCAATCTCCCTAATAACCTTGTGCACTGGTTACTCTCCCAGTATTTTGTAGTGTTGGGCTTGAAATATCATGCCATAGGGTGTTAAAGACAGACAATTTAGCACTTCTCTCACAAGTTGTGGGAGAAGCAGCTGAGTGGAAACTCTACGTGATCTAGGTGACTAGTACTGCAACCTGATTGGCTGGCTTCAGTGTTTGGTCCTGTCAACCACAAAAAAGGTTAGAGCAATTGTGGCAACCTAAGTTTTTTGAAGTCTAATTGGACTGCAATTAATGTTTTCAGACCCCTCTCTACATTTCTTGGCAGCCCAGGGTGAAATTGCAAAGATAAAGGAAGAGATTGACAAAGGTGTGTTTTATCACCATTTTCGTTGATATGCGACTTTGAAAAACAAAACACCCGCGGAAATGTTTCCAAAATTTTTGTCAGTCTTGCTTGTTATCAACAGATTGGATCTAAATCCACCAATCATTGCCACTAATGTGACCTTCAGACCTTCTTTATGTCATGCTAGCGGGTTGTGTTTGCTGGATTTCGATCCAATCTGTTGATAACACGCAAGACTGACAAAAATTTTGGACACGTTTCCACGGGTGTTTGTTTCCAAAGTCGCGTATCAACGAAAACGGTGGTAATATGATTATTTGAGAACAACTTCTGCTATATATAACATAAATAATATAAATAACAATAATAGTGATAGTAATAGGAATAGGAATAGCAATAGCAATAGCAATAGCAATAGCAATAGCAATAGCAATAGCAATAGCAATAGCATTGGCAATGGCAATGGCAATGGCATTAGCAATAGCAATAGCAATAGCATTAGCAATAGCAATAGCAATAGTTATAGTAATAGTAATAGTAATTGTAATAGTAATAGTAATAGTAATTTAATATCTTATATTGCTCACTCGCACATTACAAACTGAAATGTACATTGAATTCTAAAACACTACAACGATTTATATATAGAAATATAAATACACACCTATATACATGTATTTATTACACAGAGTTTTAGCTATTTAAAATTATATATCAATGATTACAAAGATTAAAATTAACTGAAAACTCAGTTGTACACCTTCTGAAAAAGATAGGTTTTAAGTTGACGCTTAAAAGTACTTATGTTAGTAGAAGACCTGATTTGTAGGGGTAAAGAGTTCCATAGGTCTGGTCCAGCCACAGTAAAAGAGCGGTCACCAAGGGTGGATAGAGTTCTTAATGTAGTTCGCTGGAGTAGAAATCTATCATCATTCGTTCTTAAAGAGTATCTGGAGGGAATCTTTTGCTTTACAAGTTCAGATATGTAATCAGGGGCAATGAAAGTAATTGGAATGCGTTTCACAGTTGCTACATATGAAGACATAACTGCCATCTTTTTCTGAGTCAAAGACATGAGATTTTTATCCTTGGAGTGCCAGGACTTTTAAAGCCAGATGTGGATGTCACTCAGTGCTCAGGCCAGAGTCTAGTTCATAGACCTTCAACTACAATTTATCCACCATAATTGTGGTAAATAAGTGAGGTTTGTTTTCCTGCAGGAACAGATGTTAACACTGTAGATAAGACAGGACTGACACCCCTTGCTTGGGCAGCAGCTCACAGACAGGTTAGGACAGTAGAACAACCTAGACAGAAAAAAAATCATCAAACTTTCGGCTATAAGCCCATCCCTTTTGTTTGAATTTTTTTGGCCAATCAAGTTCAAATTTCTAAAAAAAATAGCTTGCTTATAGGGAAATCTTATAGGGAAATGAATGCTGTAATTATATTTGTCATTGACCAAGTACGAGGTCAAGATGGCTGGGTATTGGCCAACTTCTTAATTCCTGCGTATTTATGGACCAAGACTGAGTCCAGGTCCATGAAAATAAAGAAGAAAGCTCATACCCCACAGCTGTCTTGTCAGGTTGATAAAGGATTTATTCTGTGGCCAGAGGATTTTCTTGCAGGACACAATGGGTAATTCAGTGTGGACAAGAAAGCTCCGTATTGCCTGCTAGGGTAGCTTATCACAGTGCAGGATTGGTCTCATCTTGCTTGTTCAATGGCTAGGCATATTATAAGCATAAATTACTCCAGTGTATAATAATATTCAGATTGATTTGGTATTTTAGAAAGCAACAATAACAGTGCTGCTTAAGAGCGGTGCAGATGCCACTTTATGTAGTCCCGCTGGAGAGACAGCACTCTCATTTGCTGCTTGTCAAGGACAGCTTGATGCAGTGGAGCAATTGTTGGAATATGGAGCTGATCCTGATGTTGCAAATGCGGTATGTATTAAATGTACAGCACACTGTAATATCATGAGATAGGCTTCACAATTTGTAATTTAAAGCAGGTTATCTGCAAGAGGGGTACATATTAAGCTATGGCTCATTTGCCATTAGTTAGGGATGGATTTTTAATCAATTTTCAAATTAGAAGGTGACCTAATGGACTCTGGGTATTAAAATACATGTACATGTACTTGACCATAGTCATGGTTGTGAAGCCTTTGAAACATCAAAGGAGCAAAAAAAGATGCCAAGATTTATGTTGGAAGGTCCACGATAGTCCACAATTTTTTGTTTTGCCCTCATACACTATGAATGAATGACGTAACCAACATGTTTCTATTGACTATCCATTTTATTACCATTCTTACCCAGCTGCTCGCATCTCGGCAAGCATTACTTTCTTTTGAGTTTCTGTTTCACGGGAGTCAGTGGTAGTTACGTGATTCTCTCCCTTGTGCG
>JAHPZR010001712.1:0-17500 GCA_019787425.1 Platygyra sinensis
TGCAGCAATAACTCTAGCCATGGGCCACTTGTTTCTGCAAGTGTTGTCATCCTTCAAAAGAACGATATCACCTTCAGTGTAGTTTCTTCTCTGACGTGTCCACTTTTGTCTCGCTTGTAGGCTCTGTAAATATTCTTTGCTCCACCTGCTCCAGAACTCGTTAGCAATATGCTGTACACGCCTCCAGCGTCGCTTGCAATAAACATCTTCTCTTTGAAACTTCCCTGGAGGAGGAAGAATAAGCTTGGTTTTGCCGGTGAGAAGTGTACTTGGCGTTAGTGGCAACAGAGACAGTGGGTCACTTAAGGTCTCGGTACTAAGAGGGCGACTGTTTACAACAGCTTCGACTTCACATAACAGAGTTCGCAACGATTCGTCGTCTAAGCTGTGACCATGTTGCTTCATAAGCGCTGCCATAATGTTCCGTACTGATCGGATTTGTCGCTCCCAAGCGCCTCCAAAGTTGCTTGCCGTAGCAGGGTTTCTGACCCAATCAATGTTGTGCTTCAGCAATTCTGCCTTAATCTTCTCATCATCCATCTCTTGAAGTGCTCTCTTCAACTCGTTTTCAGCTCCAACAAAGTTGGTCCCTTGATCACTGCGAAGTTCTCTTATTGGTCCTCTTCGAGCGATAACGCGCCGTAGTGCTTGCAAGAACGAGTCTGTTTCCATGGAGTGTGCTACTTCAATGTGTATCGCACGACTAGCCATACAAGTGAATAAGGTTCCATATCTTTTCACTTCTCTCCTGCCTTCCTTAACGTACCACGGGCCGAAACAGTCCACTGCGCAGTATGAAAATGGTGGCGCGGGCTCAACACGCGAAATTGGGAGGTTGGCCATTTTCTGTTCTCCAGCAGTACCACGTAGATAGCGACATCTTACACACCTTGAGATGAAGCGTCTAACTGCTGCATTGCCATTAATAATCCAGTAACCATTTGAACGAAGTTCATTTAAGGTGACACCCCTTCCGCTGTGATGAGTCTTCTCATGGACGTGGCGGATGATCAACTCTGTGATATGGCCAGTCTTTGGTAAGATGACAGGGTTCTTAAGACTGTCTGCCAGGTTAGCCTTCGTTATCCGACCTCCTACTCGAAGCACTCCGATAGCATCCAGGTATGGATTCTAGGGCGTTGAAAGGCTGCTAGTTTTCCTTCAAAGGCTTCCTTTCTTTAACACCTAAAAACCGAACAGCAACCGCGTAGTATTCGATTGTTCAGCTCGTTACCAGGGCGAGTCGCTCAATGACCACCTTTTACAAGGGCCTGATCTTTCAAGCAAGCTAACTGGAGTGCTCACCAGGTTCAGAAAAGAAAAAGTAGCCTTCATGGCGGATGTAGAAAAGATGTTCTTCCAAGTCAAAGTGAAAAAGAAGGATCAGAATTTCTTTCGCTTCTTGTGGTGGCCAAATGGAGACTTATCTCAAGAACTTCAAGAGTACTGCATGACGGTCCCTCTCTTCGGAGCTGGTTCATCACCAGGATGTTCCAACTGTGCCCTGAAACGTACAGCCGAAGACGGTGAAAAGGAGTTTGGTGCAAGAGCGGCCGAAACACTGAAGAAAAACGTCTATGTTGATGATGCACTGAAATCGGTTCCAACAGAAAAGGATGCCATAGAACTTGTACAAGCTGTTAAGGGGATGTGTGCAAAGGGAGGACTTAACCTCACAAAGTTCGTCAGCAACAGTCGAGGTGATGATGTCGGTACCGCCTGAAGATAGAGCGAAAGAAGTCAAAGGCTTAGACTTGAGCATTGACAAGTTACCAATAGAGAGAGCGTTGGGCGTACATTGGTGTATAGAGTCGGATGCATTTAAGTTCAGAATAGAGTTGAAGGACAAGCCATGCACACGCAGAGGTATACTGGCAACCATAAGTACGATCTTCGATCCACTAGGGCTTATTGCACCCGTCGTCCTTGTTGGAAAACAGATACTTCAAGAGATCTGTCACGGGAAAGGCTGGGACGAGCCAATCGATGGAGAAGTTCTCGCTAAGTGGGAAAGGTGGAGGAGTCAGTTACCGCTACTTGAGCAGCTTGGCATCCCAAGAAACTTCAAGCCCCCTCATTTTAGAAGAATTGTTACTGCACAGTTACATAACATGTCAGACGCATCACGAACTGGATACGGACTATACTCTTACCTCAGACTGGTTGATGAAAATGGCAGGATTCATTGCTCTTTAGTACTGGGTAAAGCACGTGTAGCACCACTGAGATCAGTAACCATCCCAAGGCTTGAACTTACAGCAGCTACCGTTTCAGTAAGAGTTGCAAGCGTGCTGAAAGAAGAGTTAGATTACGAAGAACTTCAGGACCTCTACTGGACAGATAGCAAGGTCGTCCTCGGATTTATCAGTAACGAATCTCGAAGATTCCATGTGTACGTTGCAAACAGAATGCAGTTCATCCGTGACCAAACTTCACCCGAGCAATGGCGGTACGTGGAGTCTGGATCCAACCCGGCGGATGAAGGATCGAGGGGAGTGAATGCCAAAGAGTTTATGCGGAAGTCGCAATGGATTAGAGGCCCAGAATTCTTGTGGCAGACAGAGGATCAGTGGCCACGACAAAGCTCGTATGAAAATGAGATCCAGGAGAGTTCCCCAGAAGTTAGAAAGGTCACCGCCAACACCACAGTTATTGAAGAACACGAAAGCATACTAAGCAGATTTGAAAGATTCTCCAACTGGCAAAGGTTAAAGACCGCAGTTTCCCTCTGTATGGAATACAAACGGCATCTCAGGATGAACATCAACACAGCAGACAGGAATCTCCCAGTTGATGAAGGCCCTCAAATTAACGGACGGAGTCGTAAAGCTGAAAGTTGCCCTGCACGCATTATGGTCCAAGACCTACAACAAGCAGAAGTAGAAATCCTTAAGGTCGTACAAACTAACGCCTTTGATAAAGAAGTGAAGACCTTGAAAGAATTTCAAGCCCAGAGTAAAGGTGTGCGTAAGGATCGTAAGTGTGTTAAAGAAAGGAAAGCCCTTTTGAAGAAAACTAGCAGCCTTAACGCCCTAGATCCATACCTGGATGCTATCGGAGTGCTTCGAGTAGGAGGTCGGATAACGAAGGCTAACCTGGCAGACAGTCTTAAGAACCCTGTCATCTTACCAAAGACTGGCCATATCACAGAGTTGATCATCCGCCACGTCCATGAGAAGACTCATCACAGCGGAAGGGGTGTCACCTTAAATGAACTTCGTTCAAATGGTTACTGGATTATTAATGGCAATGCAGCAGTTAGACGCTTCATCTCAAGGTGTGTAAGATGTCGCTATCTACGTGGTACTGCTGGAGAACAGAAAATGGCCAACCTCCCAATTTCGCGTGTTGAGCCCGCGCCACCATTTTCATACTGCGCAGTGGACTGTTTCGGCCCGTGGTACGTTAAGGAAGGCAGGAGAGAAGTGAAAAGATATGGAACCTTATTCACTTGTATGGCTAGTCGTGCGATACACATTGAAGTAGCACACTCCATGGAAACAGACTCGTTCTTGCAAGCACTACGGCGCGTTATCGCTCGAAGAGGACCAATAAGAGAACTTCGCAGTGATCAAGGGACCAACTTTGTTGGAGCTGAAAACGAGTTGAAGAGAGCACTTCAAGAGATGGATGATGAGAAGATAAAGGCAGAATTGCTGAAGCACAACATTGATTGGGTCAGAAACCCTGCTACGGCAAGCAACTTTGGAGGCGCTGGAGGCGCTTGGGAGCGACAAATCCGATCAGTACGGAATATTATGGCAGCGCTTATGAAACAACATGGTCATAGCTTAGACGACGAATCGTTGCGAACTCTGTTATGTGAAGTCGAAGCTGTTGTAAACAATCGCCCTCTTAGTACCGAGACCTTAAGTGACCCACTGTCTCTGTTGCCACTAACGCCAAGTACACTTCTCACCGGCAAAACCAAGCTTATTCTTCCTCCTCCAGGGAAGTTTCAAAGAGAAGATGTTTATTGCAAACGACGCTGGAGGCGTGTACAGCATATTGCTAACGAGTTCTGGAGCAGGTGGAGCAAAGAATATTTACAGAGCCTACAAGCGAGACAAAAGTGGACACGTCAGAGAAGAAACTACACTGAAGGTGATATCGTTCTTTTGAAGGATGACAACACTTGCAGAAACAGGTGGCCCATGGCTAGAGTTATTGCTGCACGTCGAGATGACCAAGGCCAAGTCAGATCGGTAACAGTTCAATCTGCAACCGGGTCAGTGTTGAGTCGACCGGTTAATAAACTTGTGCTGCTACTAGAGTCACCCGAGGATAGACCGGGAATCCCCGACGAGGAGCCAGAGGATCATTCTGGATCAGGAACATGATATGCGAAGTACCTTGTTAAGCTAAGTACAGTGAACAATTAGAAAGAACGTTTCAGTTAAAATGATGAACATTTTAGGGGAGCCATGTAAATGCCAGTTTCATTTGGTTATCCTGTAATCGGACCAGTCCGTCCGAGCGTTAATTTAGGACACGTGATTTGAACGAGGTTTCATTCCAGTTTAGGTCAAACCTCGGCGCTACACGTTTATCGTTGCCTACGTTGTTATTTCCCTTGTGTATGGTCGAAGGAACTCTAACCGGATTGACATTTGTTAAGGATTTTACGGAGAATCTAAGGAATTGAACATTACGAACACTCGTGAATCAAGGTTACGGTAACACGAATTTTCGTATTGTAAACAGAACAGTGTCGAGCGTTTCCCTCGTTGATCTAAACGAATAAACGATGGATTTTACGGCTGTTACACATAGTGCGTGACAATAGTGCATGATGCGTTACAGTTGACAGGTGTATCAAAGCCAGCATGCACAGCCACCTATTGCAAGGTGTGGTCCAGCGTGGCTCTCACATTGAAGGTTTAGGCCGCAGATTATAACACTAATTACAAGAATTAAAATCACTTTGTGTTTGCCTTACAATACAAGTGATACGGCAATAAAAGTGATATGTACTCTTACCTGCCGAGCAAGCAAGAGCTTCGATTCACAGTGTTAGGGCACGTTCGTTTGGGATCAATCCAGAATAAGAATAACTGGAATAATGCGAGTAAACGTTTGTTTGGGAGCTATTCTCATTCCGGAATACCTGGATTTCCATTCCGGCTATTTTACTCCCAGGAGCAGAATAGCTGGAATATATTCCGGAATATATTCTTATTCCGGAATATCCCAAACGAACGCACCCTAAGGTACAGCCTTCAAATACAAAAAAATTCGAAGGTGGCCTTGAGGACTCTTTAACCAGCTTCCCGCAACCACACACTGGACATTTGCCGGATTGTCTGCACTTGATCCACACGATTACCCGACAAATGTGCAAAACCACATAAAGCTATTTAAAAATTACAATTTCTAACTTTAATATAGATGCAGGATTCTGCAGTTACGTAATGTTATTTACAGCTAAAAAAATCCGTATAAATTGCGCTAGAAGGGCGCTAAAACAAGACAGGTCAGAGTTAAAGGGAGGGCACGCCTGTTTTCTGAGGCATGCTCGTTGACATAGGGTAAGCACAAAAGATAATTGGCTATGAGAATCAAAATGACATAAATGCGATAAAACTTATATATTAAAAAACAGCAACAAAACAATCAATTACAAAGAACAAACAGACAACAAAACAAATAGTAATAATTAAAATAAATAAACAACGCCGCCGCTCTCACGCGACCTTGAGTCCTGTGTCCGTGATTTTGTTTGTAGCCTGGCAACCGTCGAGACTGTTTCGAACAAGCTACGAAGCCGCAGCAATGTGACCATTTATTATCACGGTAGGCGAGATTAAGGTAAGAAATAACTCCAAGTATTTAGTAAACTATTTATTCTTCTAGTTTTCCGCAAGATTTTTCCCGATAACGATTTATAAACCGACATATTTGTCGCGTGCATTCTGTGCTCGCTGACCGCTACATGTTTAAGCTTATTTATTCAAAATTAGCCTTTGCTAAACATGTTCGTTTGCAGCTAGAAACTGTCTTTAAATTGCTATAACTGATATCTAGAGGCTTAAAACAATTATTTAACTGGATTGAGACCCACAAGCAAACATTTCAGGGTCAACGTTCGAGATAATAATCGCGGCGTGAAAGGGCAAAATGTCAAGCGATTAGCTCAGGTGTCTGGTTTCAAGACGCTGTCAAATTTTTGCGTTTTATTTACCCAAGCTAAATTTGCGATAAAAAGTGAGATGAAGTGATACTTTTATCCAGAAAAATAGTTTTGGGAGGAAAATCCATGTACCAGATTGACTTTTTGGTCCACGAATTTGACCTAACTTTGGACGTGACGCGACATCGCCGTCGCGTATAATTTTGAAAATTTGTTAAAAATTCAGGTTCAAATTACATGTGGATCTGACAACGCGAAATAAGTACTAAAACATTATATTTTAATAATATGGGTTAGCTTTTCCAGCCACGCACAGCATTTTGGCTTGCCAGCCTTCGCAAAAAGTGCAATTTCAGGGCCAAGTTTGGCTCTTTTAGGAGCAAAATACAAAAGGCGGTCTGGAGCAGAAAATAAAAATCCAAACAACCTCAAAGTTACTGTTTTGAAACAAGTTAGTAAAAACCTTCTTCGTGACAAATTTTCAGAAAATCGATTTTTTCTATCTTGCATAGGTATAGATGACCGTTACAGCAAGTCGCTCTTAATAACTGACTACTATGAGTAAAAAAAGATATAATGATTAAGTATTAGAATGCTGTCTTTCTGCATAAGGAGATAGCAAAGAATAAGAATGTCACCAAACACAAAAGACAGTTCTGTTACATAATCAAAATTTCCATTACTGGCATTGAAAATGCATCCTCTTTTGTCAATGATGAAATCAAGAGGTGGACACAGAAAATTCATTTAAAAGGGAGCCAATTATTTTTTTTTTGCAAGAATATAACTTCTTCCAGTTCACAGTATATGAATATCCTAAATGTAATGGGGGATGCTTTAGAATGTCTGAAATAATAACTACCCTGTAAATTGAAAAACAAACAGGTTTAAATGGAAAGGTCTAAATGATGTTGCTTGAAGTACAAACAACCCTATGAATTCTAAGTTTGCTTGTCAAGAGGAAAAGAGTGATGTGAGTGAACAAAATATTTTACAGTATGTTACACACTGTACTTCCTGACGGTGACTCATGCAAGACAAAACTACATAACACAGAAATGGCACAAACAGCTTACTTTTTTATTATTATTATTATTATTATTATTATTATTATTATTATTATTATTATTATTATTATTATTATTAAAGATATTGACCATTGTTTGCGCCAAAAGCACCTAGGCGTATCAAGGGGGCTTACAATAATATATAATACCCGGTATTCAGGCTTACAACAAAACAGAGACACAAAAACACACAAAGTTACAACAAAGAAATTTACATAACTAGAGATGTCTAAATTTAACAAACGGACCGTAGCCGGTGAGAAGCAATTTGTACTGATTTGAAGCTACATAAGGCTAGAAATACACTCGTCTTTTGTGATTAAAATATAATGGAGTTAAAATTGAGTAATTTTCGTTATAAGTGCACGCAACCAAGACTCTCGTCAAGGCTCTTAGTAACAAGACAAACATGTGTGCAACATTGCTTTTTTGTTGAAACGTCGGTTTGATGTTTGGACTGAGGCTAAACGTTCATAGATTTTTCAATATTTGCCATATGAACTTAACATGTTCTAAACAAGCCATTAAATTTTTAGATACGTGACTACAGGTAGTTATTGAGGCTTCCAAATGTACTTAAGAGTAATCACGAAGCATTCAAAATCTAAGGGTTTGTATGGAAAAACGGTTTATTTTTGAGCCTAAAAATACGAAGTATGACTAAATATCAACCTACCTCGCTTCACGTGTGTGTGTCTAAGCCGACATCAGGTAATTTATGCGGTTTCTAGCCTCACTATACATAACGGGGACAAGAGGACAAGACAATGGACCTAAAAGGTAGATTTTTTAAATTCATAGTCCTTTTGTTAGGCTGAAGATTAGAACCGTTTTTGTCACAAATTCTAAAGAGGAAATTGTTGTGTAACCTCACTACTCTCGCATGGTATACGAACGAACGCTCATTTGTTATTATGTAAGCTCAGGTTACCTGTGAAGTGACCAGCAAGTTATCACAGCGCATACGCACTGTACAACTGAAGATGTTCTCATGTAGTGAAACAAAAGAATTTCGTTATTAGACTGCAGTCATCATGCTTAACATTTTGCCATTCTTCATACCATTCTATCAACACGTTGCCAAGTTAAACTTCCTCACTAACCCCCATTAGGTTAAGTAACAGAAAATGTAAGCGACCCTCTGATAAAACGTGGGTGCACGTTTCTACTTACCGTCCTAGGCCTCTTCTACGCAACGCCAGATATGTTTAAAAATGGCCTTTCACTGTGAAAACGCGTGCAGGAAATGTTTTTCGTCCACAGTACGCTGGAATAATTTGAAAACGCTACAATCACCGGCCATTTACGCAAAGCGGGTGTTTTCGAAAAGCTTCGTTTTCGTAACGGTTTAGTGTGGATGATAGGCCTAACCATAGAAATAAAGCTGCGTAGTGTGAAAACGGGAATGAGCGAAAATTAATTATTACATTCTTTAATAAAGTAGTGTAAAGTCTTTAAGCATTACTTGCTACGGAAAAATTGCCTCAGTGTTTTGGAAGGAACTATCCGTTTATTATATTGACTATTCTGTCCCTGTTGCTCATTATATTGGGCAGAATGTAAAACCAATTTACCGCAGGAAAAAATAGGAATGTTATTTGCCGGTTTAGGGTCGGTCCGTATATAGTGGCCACGGGGTGCATTTTCAAGACCTCGCTAACAGTTTTTCATTACACGGACCTCCCAGTCGGCATGATGTTGATGAAGATGAAGATGATGATGATGATGATGATGATGATGATGATGCTGATGATGCTGATGATGATAAAGATGATGACATACTCACCTTTTGTGTTTAATTTGCATGCAATATAGGTTAGATACTCTTTAGTACCTTTATTAAAAACGGGATACTTGCACTTTCCTTGCACTATCTCCACGTTATCATGAATTCTTTCATAAGCCCTAGAGTTCTAATTTTACCACTTTCAATTTTTCTGAAGGCAATTCGATTTTTACTAGTATTTTTTCCCTAATTTTTAAACTCGTGGAAACGTGAAGCGTAGAAACGAGTTTCTTGCGGGGACTTCGATATGCAAATGTATCACTCACTTACTCACTCACTCAGGTGTAGACACTGTTCGTAATTAGTCGGCCGGAACGAGAGCGCCCGACGCCATGTTGGAATAATAACCGAGCCCGACGCCATGTCGGAATGTTACAGTCAAGCTAAGCAAGATTGCATTAATGAACAGATTATTTGAAACTTGAACCCGCTTGTCGCTTCAAGAATGCAATAATGAATTGATTATTCGAATATTGAACTCGCTCGCTCGATCCAAGAATACGGCTAACGGGTTCCGTTTTCGAAAATCAATTCACTATTGCATTCTAGAAAAGACTAGTAGGTTTGAAACCTACTAGTCGCAAAAGTGAATTGAGTCCAATTTCGAATAATCAATTCATTATTGCATTCTTGAAACGACTAGCAGGTTTAGGTTTCAAATAATCAGTTCATTAGTGCAATCTTGAGGGGTACGCCTCACTTAGTCTGAATGTAATTGTGCAGCCCGATTTCTCACTCAAAGGCGTGCTTCATGCCATCCTTGTAGCTTTTAATTGATTAGGTGTTTCGCTAAATTGAAGAGGAGTTGACTTCGAATGTTTGACTTACTACTATGGCCAACTTGAAGGCTGAATTTCATGAACATTTGACTCGTCCAGGCTCTCAATGTGACGAAGAGATGAGCATTTGATTTGTTTGCTGGAAAGTGACCTGAAAATGAGTAAATCTCATGCTAATGTGGTAAACTTTGATGAGAATGTGTCTTATTATGTTTTTGTCGACCTCAATGAACTTATGATCAAAAGGAACATTTTTTTTTTTTTTTTTTTTTTTTAATGAACGAAACAGCTATTGCACTGACAGGACAAACATTAGCACCATTGTAAATGCCAGTTTCATTTGTTGGTCATCCTGTGTAGTCGGACCAGTCACCGCTTCTTGAGCAGCTCGGCATCCCAAGAAGCTTCAAGCCTCCTCATTTTGGATCAAGGGGAATGAATGCCAAAGAGTTTATGCGGAAGTCACAGTGGAGTAGAGGCCCAGAATTCTTGTGGCAGACAGAGGATCAGTGGCCTCGACAAAGCTCGTATGAAAATGAGATCCAGGAGGGTTCCCCAGAAGTTAGAAAGGTCACCGCCAACACCACAGTAATTGAAGAACACGAAAGCATGCTAAGCAGATTTGAAAGATTCTCCTACTGGCAAAGGTTAAAGACCGCAGTTGCCCTCTGTATGGAATACAAACGGCGTCTTAGGATGAGCATCACAGCAGACTGGAATCTCCCAGTTGATGAAGGCCCTCAAATTAACGGACGGAGTCGTAAAGCTGAAGTTGTCCTGCTACACGCATTATGGTCCAAGACCTAGAACAAGCAGAAGTAGAAATCCTTAAGCTCGTACAAAACTAACGCCTTTGATAAAGAAGTGAAGACCTTGAAAGAATTTCAAGCCCAGAGTAAAGGTGTGCGTAAAGATCGTCAGTGTGTTAAAGAAAGGAAAGCCCTTTTGAAGAAAACTAGCAGCCTCAACGCCCTGGATCCATACCTGGATGCTATCGGAGTGCTTCGAGTAGGAGGTCGGATAACGAAGGCTAACCTGGCAGACAGTCTTAAGAACTCTGTCATCTTACCAAAGACTGGCCATAACACAGAGTTGATCAATCGCCACGCCCATGAGAAGACACATCAAAGCGAAAGGGGTGTCACCTTCAATGAACTTCGTGCAAATGGTTTTTTTTTTTCGTTCAAATGGTTACTGGATTATTAATGGCAATATAGCAGTTTGACGCTTCATCTCAAGGTGTGCAAGATGTCGCTATCCACGTGGTACTGCTGGAGAACAGAAAATGGCCAACCTCCCAATTTCGCGGGTTGAGCCACCATTTTCATACTGCGCAGTGGACTGTTTCGTTAAGGAAGGCAGGAGAGAAGTGAAAAGAACTGAAAAGATATGGAACCTTATTCACTTGTATGGCTAGTCGTGCGATACGCATTAAAGTAGCACACTCCATGGAAACAGATTCGTTCTTGCAAGCACTGCGGCGTGTTATCGCTGGAAGAGGACCAATAAGAGAACTTCGCAGTGATCAGGGGACCAACTTTGTTGGAGCCGAAAACGAGTTAAAGAGAGCACTTTAAGAGATAGATGATGAGAAGATAAAGGCAGAATTGCTGAAGCACAACATTGATTGGGTCAGAAACCCTGCTACGGCAAGCAACTTTGGAGGTGCTTGGAAGCGACAAATCCGACCAGTACGGAATATTATGGCAGCGCTTATGACGCAACATGGTCACAGCTTAGATGACGAATCGTTGCGAACTCTGTTATGTGAAGTTGAAGCTGTTGTAAACAGTCGCCCTCTTACTACCGAGCCCTAAAGTGACCCACTGTCACTGTTACCACTAACGCCAAGTACACTTCTCACCGGCAAAACCAAGCTTGTTCTTCCTCCTCCAGGGAAGTTTCAAAGAGAAAATGTTTATTGCAAGCGACGCTGGAGGCGTGTACAGCATATTGCTAACGAGTTCTGGAGCAGGTGGAGCAAAGAATATTTACAGAGCCTACAAACGAGACAAAAGTGGACACGTCAGAGAAGAAACTACACTGAAGGTGATATCGTTCTTTTGAAGGATGACAACACTTGCAGAAACAAGTGGCCCATGGCTAGGGTTATTGCTGCACGTCGAGATGACCAAGGCCAAGTCAGATCGGTAACAGTTCAATCTGCAACCGGGTCAGTGTTGAGTCGACCGGTTAACAAACTTGTGCTGCTACTAGAGTCACCCGAGGATAGACCGGGAATCCCTGACGAGGAGCCAGAGGATCATCTCTGAATCAGGAACATGATATGCGAAGTACCTTGTTAAGCTAAGTACAGTGAACAATTAGAAAGTACGTTTCGGGTAAAATGATGAACATTTTAGGGGAGCCATGTAAATGCCAGTTTCATTTGTTGGTTATCCTGTGTAATCGGACCAGTCTGTCCGAGCGTTTAGGACACGTGATTTGATCGAGGTTCATTCCAGTTTAGGTCAAACCGCGGCGCTACACGTCTTTTTTGTTGACTACGTTGTTATTTCCCTTGTGTATGGTCAAAGGAACACTAACCGGACTGACATTTGTTAAGGATCTTACGGAGAATCAAAGGGATTGAACATTACGAACACTCGTGAATCAAGGTTACGGTAACACGAGTCTCGTATTGTAAACAGAACAGTGTCGAGCGTTTCCCTCGTTGATCTAAACGAATAAACGGTGGACTTTACGGCTGTTACAACCTAAAATTAATAATCCAAATGAGTACTATTTAATTTTCTTCGCTGCTAGTATAATTAAATTACACATAACTTCTGCTTATGTTCATCCTGTACAGCCTCTAGCCACCATTTTGAATGATTGTACGTGAAATAAACAACTGCTAAACACAAATTCGTTCGAAAAGGGTAAACTTGTTTTATCAAATTTCATCATTTGATCATCAACGACTTATTATTCATCAGAGGTACCAATCAGTATCAGGATCATACAATTGTAAACATAATAACTTGAAAAGCCATTGAAATGCTAGTGAGTCTAATATTTGATTTAGGAATAGCACAAGTTAAATAATGCCGGGCGGCTACTCCTTTATATGGGCTATATGGGTATGTGCAGCCTCAAAAGGGTATGGTTTTTCAGCAACTTTGGTCATAAATAGGGTATAGTTTTAGCACTCTAGTCTGGAAATATTGGGTATGTATCTTGGAAGAAGCTACACTTTCATAATCATCAAAAAGACCGTCACCAAATATCAAATTTTTGGCCAGGTCATAGATAGGGTGGCCAAAATCCCAGATTTTGGTCATACATGGGGTAAGAGTTTGGGGAAGTGGTCCACATACCCCCATCCAGCCTTTCTGGGAGTTTCCCTCGGGTATAATGTCACACAGTGATTGTCAATTTTATTCCATGCGATTCTGTCAGCCACTATACATGCACAAGCTAAAAGATGACATGATAGGAGATGACAAGAATAATGGCTGAATGGTAAACAATACAGCTAACTAAGCCATAGTTATACTGATCAACGGGAATCTACTTGCCTATTTTCTGTTCAGTGGTTTCAGAACAAATCGAACAAGGTATAGCAGCTTACAACATTAAACAGTACTCATTTAGAATATTATTTGTAGGAGTAGTCCATTTTAGGGGTAGTCCATTTGGGGAGTCCATGGACTGGGGATCAGTGTTTTGTCCACTCACATAATTTTTATAATTCAGTAATATCTAAACCTGAAGATGGCTTGTCTGGTAACCCGAAATATTGTTATAATTAAATATAACAGGTTGTGTCAGCCTTGCAATAGTCTTTGACTTATTATCGTTTTGTTTTTCAAGTTTGGCTGATTAAATCTCCTTCGAGGTCCAACGTTCAATCAAGCAGGATCTTCGTTCATGGCTTTGCAGTTTATAGCACTTAAGACTTTATCTCGAGTTGTCCACTTTCAACTGACATCGAGTGAAGTTTAGATTAAAGTTGCGTTTTCCATACTTGGTTTGTTTATTTAAGGTGGCTCAATACAGTAAAATTTCCGTGAGAAGCCTGGGCTTTAACGCGCACCTCAGCTCGAGACATCACGCGATCACCCGAAGGGTCGCGAGATAGCGCGCGTGATTTAAAGTTTGCAAAAATCAAAATAAACATGGCGGCACAGGGAATTTTTTCGTAAAACTTTTTTTTCCGCCCAATGTAGTCACCTGTTTGCGTTGTCAGTTATTTTTACGTTCAAGAACACCTATCTTTCAAACAATTTCAAAGGAGAAAAATTATTTTAAACCACTGTACTTGAACCTTTACGAAAATATTTGGTATGTTGATGTTACGATCGATCCCTATCCAGCTAAAAAACAGCAGGGGAAAAACAAGTCTTCAGGTTTTCCTCGTACCTTTCACTTGGCCAGCCTAACCCTCGGATGCCTATGGTACTATTCGCCTACCGCACATGCTGCTAACGACGATGGTGACAAAGAAAACACTGCTGGGAGTGAACGCTGCAAAGGGCGTTTTGTGTCAAGGGGTCATCTGAGTGCTGTCAAAAAACTAGCGAAGGGTAAAGATAATTTAAAGCGACCCATAGCAAAGGAGCACAACAGAGAGAGGGATTTTGAGCCAACTGAGAAAAAAGTGACTCGATCAAAACAGGTATGTTTTTCTTATCGAGGAAAACTGTTGCAAATGTTACAAAGCAGCTCGCATTTTTATACACTATACGACGCCATTGAGTACTCGAGCAAACATTTGTCTTGTTTTAGCAAACTGAAGACGAAAAATTAGGCAGAAGACGAACTAAAGTCTTGCTTGCACTGCCACGCAGGTAAGTCAAACTAATATTGATAATTTAATGTAATGTAAAAACATCCACAAAATACAACAGTCACTGCTTTTGGAAGTTAATTTGGTGTCTTTATTGTAAAAATTGACCCATTTTAATTTTTATCTGTTACAAAATACTTAGATAGAATTTCTTTTTATTGTGGAGTTTCAATATATCGATAACTTCTGCTTTCAACAGAGTACCACTATTGTTCACAGCCATGATTGCCCCTGTTTTGGAAATAACTGAAAAAAACTTTCCCAACTCAAATTTCCTTGATCTTAATTTGAACACTGCAACATGCTTGAAGGAGGTTTTCTTTATCAGGAGTTTTATTAAGGTCCAGGCACTAGGCAAATTAACAGGCTGTGAAAACAATAATAATGTCCACCTACACTGTAGTTTGACTATCTAGAGAAAAGTTCTTCTTATGTAGAAGTTCAGTTCAAAAAGTTTTAACTGCCTGTAAGCCCCAGTTGCACTCCAACTGAAAACATAAATGCAACCCCTGATACTACATATATACCATATTTCCTATATAATTCTACTGGCGGCGCCCTCAACCTCTCTGTAATCCTCCTAGTCAGGTAGACAACATGACATTCACAGTTATTCAATTTTGTTCGTGTAGACAATTATTTTAATAAGCTGCCCTCTCCCATTAAGATACCTAAAATTAATAACCCCCTCCCCAGCAGCTAAATAATAAAGCAATTTTACCCAGCCCATGTCAAAACCTGATTGGTTACAAAAGCAACAATTAATGCTGTGATTTTCAGCCCCCCTGTCAATAGTAAATACTGTTCGTGAAGCTGGAAGGAGTGGATTAAGTAGTACACTTACTGTTAAGTGCACTCATTGTGGAAATCTCAACAATGTAAATACATCTGGGCAAGATAGAGCTGGAAGCCGAGGACCCTTAGCCAGTGATGTAAATACAAGAGCAGTTCTTGGATCTCTTCATATTGGAATTGGACAAACCCAGCTAAACAATTTGCTCACTACATTAAATGTTCCTCCAGTAGGTAATGTACTTTTAAAAAGAAGGGAAAGGGAGATCGGAAATGCAGTGAAAATTGTTGCCAGAAATAGTTGTAATCAGGCAGAATAGTGTTAATTACGGTTTCTTTGAGTGGCCATAAACTCACACTTTGTAATATCTATGCACCGAATAACCAGGCCAATCAACTGCAATTCATGCAAGAGCTTAACAACTGCATTATCGACACAACAGAACTTACTTCATTAATTGTTGGTGGTGACTGGAACTGCACATTGTGTAAAAAAGACAAAATAGGGGTGCACCTTGGAGGCCAACAGTTTACAGTGATCTCGTCTCCACGACCATGGAAATGTTTGATTTAGTAGATATTCAGAGAGCTCGGCACTCCAAATTACGCAAGTTTACATACGAATCAAAGTCTTTAAAAGTAAAATCTAGGATCGACTTCTTTCTAGTTGCAAAAAACCTCACACCAAGTGTTAAAAGCACGAGGATTTATCCAGCAATCGCTCCTGACCACGACGCGATAGTCCTTTCATTATCACTACCAAACCAATGCCCCAGAGGCCCAGGATTTTGGAAATTCAACAACACCCTCCTAAACGATGAGCAGTATGTTAGCAGGGTTCATGACACGTACTCGCAAGCACGTAACTACTATAGCCATCTATCTGATAAGAGACTCTTTTGGGAGATGATCAAAATGGAAATAAGATCGGCGACGATCTCATATTGCAAAAGTAAATGCAAACGGATTAGAGACCGTGAACAGGACATTTTGTTTAAACTTAACCTGCTAGACAGCACCATCTGTAACAATTTGTTCTCCCCCAATATCGATGAAACGCTACAAGAATATGAAAATCTTAAATCTGAGCTTAAATTGATCTATAAGGAAAAGGGTAAACAGGCTATGTTTAGAGCTAAATGTCGTTGGGTAGAAAACGGAGAGAGGCAAACAAAGTATTTCTTCAACCTAGAAAAACGAAACTACAACAAAAAGACCATCAGTGAACTCAGATTGCAAGATGAATCAACTACAAACAATGAAAATGTGATTTTGGATCAAATTGAAACTTTTTATAAAAATCTATATACATCTGAAGGAATCTTTTCAGATGAAGCGTGCGATTTGTTTGTCCGTAATCTAGAAATCCCAACTCTCAGGGATGAAGAGCGAGACAATCTTGAAGGTCCACTAACATACGACGAATGCAGAAAAGCACTAGAGACCTTCCAAAATGATAAAGCTCCCGGAGAAGACGGCTTTACAATAGAATTTTATAAATATTTCTTTGATCTATTAGGGAATGATTTATTAGCAAGTTTTAACGAAGCATATGCGAAGGTGAACTTAGCATCTCTCAACGAAGGGGAATAATCACACTTACCCCAAAAGAGGATGGTTCGCTCTTAGATCTCTCTAATTGGAGACCGATTACGCTACTTAATGTTGACTTTAAGATTGCGACAAAGGCAATTGCAAAATGTCTCGAGCCAATACTTCCATCCCTAATTCACTCGGATCAAACAGGCTTTGTTAAAGGACGCTATATAGGAGAAAATATCCGTCTCATAAACGACGTAATGGAAATAACGAAAACACAGAATCTCCCAGGCATATTCACATCACTAGACTTTCGGAAGGCCTTTGATTCTCTCGAATGGCCCTTTATAATGAAAACGCTCGACTACTTTAATTTTGGAACTGACATGAAACGCTGGGTCAGCACTTTCTATTCAAACATAGAGAGTACAGTGGTCAATAACGGCAATAAAACGAATTGGTTTAAACCGTCTAAAGGAGTACGTCAGGGCTGTCCTCTCTCTCCTTACCTCTTTATTCTTTCAGCTGAACTGCTTGCTAATAAAATTCGTCAGGACCCAACCGTGCAAGGCATCAAGATATTTGGAAATGAAATCAAGCTCTCTCAGTTTGCGG
>JAHPZR010001712.1:25000-32899 GCA_019787425.1 Platygyra sinensis
TAATTTTCTACAATACTATCAAGTGCTCAGCGCCATTCCAAAGCACCTCCTGTCCATAGCCAAACAACCTGACACCCTTAATAAATCGTTCTTTACCAGTAAGGACAATATTTTTCTTCTGAATGATTCAGTACAAATAATTTTGCACGGCAAGGTCAAGAGATTTCTATGAATTGCTTGTTTCCAAGACTCACACCCATGATCAAACTGGCCCCACACGATGGAGTGAAAACCTCTCTATAAATAAGGACGCGTGGACCAGTATTTTCAAGTCACTGAAAAACGTCTGTAAGGAAACTAGGCTAAAAGAGTTTCAGTTTAAACTAATTCACAGAATTGTAATAACTAGGAAAGAACTATTCAAATTTGGTATCAAAACGGATGACGAATGCCTGTATTGTGGGAATAAGGACTCCATTGAGCACACTTTTATCGATTGCCCGTCTACAGAGTCCTTTGCAAAAAAAGTTATACAATGGTTCAATGAAGCTAATTGTTGTCAGATTTCCCCGACCACGAAGGAACTCTTGTTCGGTATTATTCCGGGCTCCAGAGAAACAAAACTAATCCATACATTTAACTACACTACCCTAGCTATGCGCCATTACATCTATTCAAATAAAATCAATAGTAAAGGCATTTACATGCACGAATTTATCAATAAGTTATCTCTTAAGTACAATTTGGAAAATATCAATTAAAACAAAATATCTAAAGTAAAAATCAATTAACGAAAAGACACCCTCTGATATTGTTGTAGCTAAAACCCTGTGAATTCCCCTGCATCCTGACCAGTTTTGTAACACTTAGAGGTTTAGGTATTGGAAGTATTGTAAGTAAGAGAGTAATTGTGTAAGTATTAATAGAACTGTAAATAATGATAAAGGAGAATAAATTAAAAAAAATATATATTCATTTGAACTCTGCCGGAGTGGGATGTTAAATGCGCGAATTCCCAAATACTGTCTTTTGTTTACATTTTTGCTTCCCGATTGAAAAGATAGCAAGGGGAAAGAAATCCCCTGTGAGCTTGTTACAACACATTTATGGGCCAACAGATTTTTTTTGATCAACACTGAAAATGCTCTCAAAAGAGGCTAACTATTTTGATGTATTTTACGTGCAGTATATATAAAGACAAATGGTTCCAAATTGAACCCTGAAGAAGTGTTTTCTCATAAGAAACCTTAAGTATAGCCTTCAGTGAATTGCAGTGAGAAAAGTCTGTTCGCAAAAAAAGAAAAATGTTCTTGAATGCATGCAAATTTTCCAAGCAGGCAGACCAACATCAACATCAACTTCTGGGTGGTGGAGGGGAGGGGGATGAAGTAGTCTAATTGTTTGGGCAGGAGTGTCCAATTTGACCCAAGAACCCTTAGCTTTTCCCACTCCATGTTCAGCTGCAATTCTACTACCCTAGCTATTTTGTAATATGTGTGCAACAAAACCCAACCAAAAAGCCTACGCTTTATAAGATGAGTAAGACCTTGCATGATACGAACACAGCTTTTTTTAACACCTTTAATAATGCACCAATAATTGCAAGTTTACCAACACGTTTCATCTCTAGATTACTTAATCCACGAGTTTGGCCATAGGGTTCCTTTGATTTTCCATTTAAGTCCAATCAGGAGGAGAGAAATGTTTCGCTTGGACTCTAAAGCAAACAATGTATACCGGCTCCATGTTTTTCAAATATATCGTGAAATTTGTGTCTAAACTTTGTATAACAAAACATGACAGCTTCTCAAAGTGACAACTATACGTTGTTACTTTATGCACCAGTCAAAGTAACCCTCCCCCCCCCCCCCCCCGACCCTGGATATATGTGGGGATTAGTTTAAATAGCGTGCAAAAAGCGACAAATGCGCCACAATGCGGGGCAGGAAATAGCAGAAAATGCCCCACCCCTGGGGCAACTGAAGATGGTCGTGATGAGTTTGTAGTTGAATAATTCACAAGGCGGCAGAATAAAATTTTATATTAAGTTTTAAGAATGCCAGTTTCAGAGATTCCAGCCCTGTCGACTAAAAAAGGCGGTTTTAGGCGCGGCCGTGCCCAAGATCGCCGCAAGCTCAGTTGAGCCTCTAGGGGGGTCCGGCACAATTTAAGATATGTGTTTCTAAGATGCCATTTCCTGCATTTTGAGATTACGGTCAATGGAAAATAGTGAAGTTTTTTCCTTAGAATTTCTCATTGAATAAACATAAGATCCGACGAAGAAATCGAGCGCCACGAGAGCATGCCACGAATGAATGCAAATCTTGCAGAAATTCGAGGCAATCCAGTGCAATTCCGCACTCAAAACTACCGCAGTCTTATGCTAGGATACCACAAGGGAAAAATGGCTGAGAAACCACAGAAAAACAGCTAAAAACGGCAAAGAATCGTGCTAAAAGACTGATTAAACAAAGAAAACATTATCTTTCTTTGGCCAGGAGGAGTTTCTAAAACTAAGAGAATATTAAGCGAAAACGGGAGGCCGAAAATATTCTCCAAAAACGGGAGGGTTGGAATCTCCACAGTTTATTTTAAGGACAATTTTAGTCACAACATTCAAAAAGGTCGTCTTTACGCAACATTCAGAAAGGTTGCCTTTACGGAACAGCGAAACAAAGCTTTTGCCTTCTTAAATCCATGCCCTAAATTAATCGATGTATTGATTTGAATACCAATAAAACGGATTCCACAAATACCTGTGAACACTTGTGTCCGCTCCAATGCGCCGAAATGTACCCAGAAGTCCTTGCGGGAATGATCGCCGCCATCTTGGATTAGAACGAGTCCCCTACTAATGTCCCATATTTCTCAGGACAAAAGCGACAAAACGCGCGAATCCCCCACGTACTGGAACTCAAAGAGCAGCCAATATGGTGATAAAGCCCCACTAAAGCCCCGCATATCACGGGATGTGGGGTGTCGGGGTTTACTTTGACTGGTGCATTATCCTTAAGAGACAAGTCGGTGTCTGGTTGTTAACCTCGGTTCAGTGTACTCCGAATAGATTGGTCGGAGTTCAAGCTGACGGCTAGAGTTTCATTGTTGACTTATGTGCAAGACATGTTACTCTCACATTGCCTCACTTCACCCAGGTGTATTCAAAGTTATACCGGCCAGTTGCCAGCGCAGACTGGCAAAAATCTTCGAGGTTATGAGGCTATTTACAGAATACAGTAGGACAGAATCCATGATTGCCATATTGATTATCTTAATCGTTTCATGCAATGGAAACAAGCAAACACTGAAATAGGTTCAGAGTTCTCTTTTGCCTCCTTTTCAAAACGAGTCTAAGGGGAAACTTTTTAAATGAAAATGAGCTCCGCATGCAGTTTCATTTTTATGCAAATCAAAGTCATTTTCAAAAGAACGGTTTTGCACTTAGACTCGCTTGAAACAGAGGCACAAGGGAACTCGGAAATGATCTATTGTAACTTTTTTGTTCTCTTGGAGTTTCATATTTAAAAAGAGAGAGCAAGCACTTTGGTATTATTGTACAGCACAACAAATCACACACAAAACAATCAAAGCCTGACTTTGCAGTTCCTGCTCAAGTATATCAAATACATTAAGTCGTAATAATCCAAAAAGATATCTCAAGAGACTCTTGTAAATCCATTACATCTTGGTGTGTGGCTTGGAGAATACTGATAATAGACTTTGTTACGTTTTATTAGAGGCTTTTGTTTGTTTGGTATCAGATGTATCTATTAAAAAACGCATGCTATTGGTCTATGGGATTGTTACCCGCTTCCTGGCACTATATATATCAGTGATGGCTTAAATCCTTTATTGTAACCAGGGACTTTCTGATTTAGTCGATAATTTGTGATGGGATGACAGGCTCTGGTATGTATTCATGCTATAGAGGATGTAGAACGATTTCATTGTGTAGTTCTTTGATGGGTGATTCTCTCTCAGAAACAATTTCACCCTTCCGTCGAATCGCCGCAAACCAATACGTGGGCGTTAATCCCCCTGTTGACCCCTAATCCGCTCTTTGCATGTTTTAATCTACTTAGTGCTTAAGTTTTCCCAATTTTTTCATGTTCTTGAGATAATAGCCTGCTTGCATCGTATGCTGTAATCCCCAAAGTCATGTTTTAGTTCGGTAAAATATATACTAAGTAACAAAGTTTCTATGAGCCCTGAACCGAGAATCACCTCACTGTATGCAGCAAGCAACCTTATTTTGTTAAAAAAAACGAACTACCGACAGAAGAAATATGTTTTTAACAGCACAAGTCATTAAAGGGTACGATAGATTAAACGAGAACGTTTTTCTCACTGTTTTGTTTATTAGTTATTTTCTACCATGAAAACACTTGTAGCCTCATTTCAACTAATTAATTATTAATAATTATTCCGAAATTTAGCTAAGCGACGCTAAAAAGAATGCCCTTACATAAAAAAAAAGCAAAGATTAAGACCTTAGAAGTGATATCGATCAGATTAGCTGAATTGCTTCGCAGAAACAAGAAGAAATTTCGCCCGCGTTAAAATATTGCAAGAACGAAAGCAATTTAAGACAAACCCAGTGGCTTAACTGAAGGACATCATAATCCTCGGATGATTTACATTTGTATTGAAAGAATTATAAATATCACTCACTGGTTTCTCTCTTAAGCTGCCTGAATTGGCTTGTATTGCGCCGAAAGCTTAAATTTTAATGTCGATCAGATTAGCTGAATTGCTCCGCAGGCAAACAAAAAGAAATTTCGCCTGCGTTAAAATATTGTAAGAACGAAAGCAATTTAAGACAAACGCAGTGGCTTAACTGAAGGACATCATAATCCTCGTATGATTTACATTTGCATTAAAAGAATTATAAGTATCAGTCACTGGTTTCTCTCTTAAGCTGCCTGAATTGGCTTGTTTTGCGCCGAAAGCTAAATTTTATGCCTAAGAATTCTAAGTGTTTTTGAATCAGTCCACTTTGAACAACCGCTTAAAAAACCGACACAACTTAAAGGCTTTAATCAATTTCATATTCATTTATTTCTGGACTTGAAGGTCTGATAACACAGGGTCACTTAGTAATGTCATCATTACTCACTCGACAAAAGGACACAATAAAATGAACATAACGCGATTAACCAAGTTTTTGTTTTCGGAAATTCAGCGATCAAAGAGGTTGTTATATATTTTATAGAGCGTCGTACAGGGAGGATCTCTGGCACGACTCAAAAACGAAAAAAATAGAGGATCACGGACCACGGATAAAAAATTTCGTTTCGCCGAATCACGAAAATAGGCAAGTATCTACTTACACTTTTAAAGAACGTGTTCTTACGCCAGAAAGGGTGTTTAAAGAAAGCAAATTCGCTAATGGCTAATTCAAGGATCCATATTGCAAATCACATACCTAAATTACTCTCGATACAAAACTCTAACCATTCGGAAGACTTCCGTCTCAAAATCACTTAGAACAGGGTCGTATAATCACGAATATCGGTAAATAATCCAAGTTCTTCACGGGTCACGCAAAACATTCAGGTCACGAGTCACGAAGAATAATTTCCTAAATTCACGTTTCACGGATAAGAAAAATCAGCTAATCATGCATCATGATAATACCCATGTATGACCCTCTTTATAGCATTCTGGAGATTTTTTTTTTTTTTTTTTTGTCTGTCCGCCAGACAATATACCCTTGTTCAAGGTTTCCTTTATTATCGTCACCTGTCTGTCGATGCCTGGTTAGCAACTTAATTATACTGGATATTACTGAAAGGGTTGTTAGATCAGTCATTTTCAGTTTTCGTTGAGAAATAAATCTCACCGATATAGGCAAGGAAAATTTGCTGGTATATTGATAAACCAAACTTGCATTCCCTGATTAGACAAAAAAAAGTACGTTTTAAGCTTGTTATACCAAGCAAATAGTTTATTTTTAATTCTGTTGGAGCACGGTAAATGAAGCATTGTTTGACGTCCAACCCAGTGAATGATTATTAAATGTCAAAATGTAATCTTTCACTAACTTGGCCATAACAGCTAATTCTATGTTGGCCTAGTCAGTTTTAAGACATCGATATTTATCGATGTTTCTCTGACAGAGATTTAATAGTGAATACGTATTTTTTTTTTGTTATCTTTCAGGAGGATTACGCTGTGTTAGTCTAGTTAGCTTTGTCGGCAAGGGCATGCATGTCTATAAGTTTCCAGCCTACAGCCAGTAGCTTGTCAACACTTTTTTTAAGTTCAAATCTATATATACATGCCTGTATAAATGTATAAAAAAATAGTTAGATAACAAAATTTTCAGGTTGTTTGCGACTAACAATACACATTTCAAACATAGGATCAGCTTATGAGCCCTTGGTGCAAGTTCCGCGCTGTTTCACACAAAAATTGAAAACGGTCGTTCACCACGCAACAACTCAAAAATTTTGCTGGTGTCAAAGTCCTTAGCTCAGTGGTCTTTGTTTCTTTAACCCTGTAATGCCCACTAGCTATAGTGACTTATAGATTTTACTCTGTCTAACGCCAGACGATTTTACTCGTCAAAAGGAGACCCCTTGGGCACTAAAGGGTTAAAAAAACTATCTCCTTTAACCCTTTAATGCCCACTAGTGACTTATAGATTTTACTCTGTCTAACGCCAGACGATTTTACTCGTCAAAGGGAGACCCCTTGGGCACTAAAGGGTTAATGCAACTAAAATTCTAAATCTTATTTGTGAGATTAGTGATGACAGGTGTAATTAAACTTAGTTTATTAATTGAGTTAAAAATCCTCGATCTCCGTTACTTCACATATTTATTTAAACGTCTGCAAAATTTGTTCTTATATATACCCAGTTGTCATGAAAACGCCGGGACGGTTTTCAAAACAAAGTATTTTAAGGTGGCTCAAAACAGTTTCCAGCACATTCCAAAACTTAAATTTTGATTCGTCATTATAACCACGTTTTATTAATTGATGCTACAATCATGGTATCAAAAAACTGCCCAATCATTAGTAAACACGTTGGTATTATTTTCGTGACACAATAGGTTACCATAGCAACACTATGACCTGATAAAAACACCCTTAATTTCAACTTTAAGAGCTTATATTTTAAAAACGGCACGGTGAAATTTTCTCTTATCATGGAATTTTGATAAGTAGGATAAGATGCAACTTTTTGCAAAGTTTAAAAAAATTCTGTACAGAAATTCCGTCACGAAAAATTAGCTTAATTAGCTTAATTAGCTTAAATTTTCGAAAAGTTAAGGTGGCTCTGAGCCCCATGTACAGAATTTTTTAAACATAGCCAAAAGTTGCATCTTATCCTGCGTATCAGAATTCTATAATAAGGAAAAAATTTCACCGTGCCGTTCAGTTTGAAATATAAGCGCTTAAAGCTGAAATTAAGAGTGTCTTTAGCAGGTCATAGTGTTGCTATGATAACCTATTGTGTCACGAAAATAATACCAACGTGTTCACCAATGATTGGGCAGGCTTTTGATACCATTATCATAGCATAAATTGATAAAGAGTGGTAATTATGACCCATCAAAATCAACATCTTGGAAAGTGTTGGAAACTGTTTTGAGCCACCTTAAATTTACAACGTCACTGATGGGAGACTTTCGTGAGGAAGCCTCATTGAAGATATCACCGAAGCGCTACTTACCAACAAACCGTCAACTAGAGATTGTAGGCTGTTTTGAAGTCGATTCGACGCACATTCTAAGTCTATTCTATACAAAAATCGATTCGTTCAGTGCAAAAGTACAACAACAATAACAGTGCTTTGTTCACTCTAAAACACATTTACATGGAAAGTGACAAAAAAAATACAGTAACTTAAGAAATAGACATGTTTAAAGTTGTACCAGGACTGGATAAATGAACCTTGCGATTTTCGAATTATTCCCCTGCCTTTTACGTCAGCAAAACAAAATGAGATTAAAG